>CABHPP010148172.1:0-42320 GCA_902168425.1 Peromyscus attwateri | reverse complement strand
CAGGGAAGGCATGGCTACAGTCAGGGAAGGCATGGCTACAGTCAGGGAAGGCATGGTGGCAGGGACAGGAAGCTGGCTGAGCACATTTTCATCCACATACAAGAAGGAGAGAGAGAAAGAGAAGAAGAAAGAGAAAGAGAGGGAGGGAGAGAAAGGGAGGAGTGAGGGAGGGTGAAGAAGGGAAAGAAGAGAAGAAAGTGAGGCTACAGTAGGTTACTGAACTATAGTCATGCCATCTCATGAAAGTATTCCTAAGAATACTTTAAGTGCTAAAAATGTCTTGGTCAAACTTGTCTCAGGACCTGCCCTAAGTTCCTATGCAATGTGACCCTGAGCTAGAGTTAGCTGCCTGCCCATGTAACTGCTATCTCTCCACTTCTGTAAACAATGCTTGCTTTCTGTAGACCTCACAATTGTGTTTTTTACCCTTCAAAACTCAAACCAACTGGAGGTCGGGCTGCTTTCCACTAATCTGCCTGGGACAGTCCTGCCTGCAGGTAGTGAAGACTCCATTTGACTTAGTCAGGCCTCTTGGGAGTTTTTCTCTTCCGTTACCCCATAACAGGGCAAACAAAGCCCACCCCTAGTGATGTCCTTCCTCCAGCTAGGCTCCACCCCCTAAAAGCTCTATAATCTCCCTGAACAGCGCCACCAGCTGGGGACCAAGTGTTCAAATCTCTGAGTCTAGGGGAGGCGCTTGTTCAAACCACCACAAACCTCAACTCAGTGTTAAAATCAGACTCTTGGCTTCAGGGAAACAGGAATTTGAGGGTAAGCCAGTATAAGGCAGAGTTGGTATTTATTACAAGACATTTCAAATCTTGATTTTGAGCACAAGAGTTAAGAGGAGGAAGGACATTCTTGGAAGACTGTACTGAGAACATGGTGTAGGGCCATCTCTGAGAGGGGGCTGTATTACAATAGTAACATACAGGGGTGTCTTAGTCAGTGTTCTTTTAGACATCATGACCTCAGTGACTCTAATAAAGGAAAGCATTTAAATGGGGCTTGCCTTCAGGTTCAAACGTTGAGTCCATTATCACTATGGAGGGCAGCGTGCAGGCAGACATGGTGCTGGAGAGGTAGCAGAGAGTTCTACATGCGGATGTGCAGGCAGCGGGAAGAGAAAGAGCCACTGGGCCTGCTTGGGTTCTTGAGATCTCAAGATCTCCCTAGTTGACCCACTTCCTCCAACAAGGCCACACCTCCTAGTCTTTCAGATAGCCACTCCCTAAGCATTCCAATATTGTGGGGTTATTATTATTATTATTATTATTATTTTGGTTTTTTCAAGACAGAGTTTCCCTGTGTAGTTTTGGTGCCTGTCCTGGATCTCTCTTTGTAAACCAGGCTGACCTCGAACTCACAGAGATCTTCCTGGCTCTGCCTCCCAAGTGCTGGGATTAAAGGCATGCACCACCACTGCCCAGCTATTATTTTGGGGTTATTCTTATTCAAACCATCCCAAGGAGTTTTGCAGTTTTGGGAGCTGGTATCTTCAAAGGGCCACCAAGGAACCTCAAGGAGACCATAGAGTACCTCCCGAAGGCCACCTGACAGATTACAGTTGATAAGGTCTAGCTCACAGGGCTGCAGAAAGGCAGGATATTTTTATGGTAAACAGTCTTGTCTATTTCCAGAAAATGTCTGGGAAAAGCAATGAGGCTCTACCCAAGGTCATGTTACTCTCGGGGCTTAAGCCTGGGTCATTGCTATTTTAACATGAAATGTTTATGTATGAAAGGCACTATGTTAACAACCTCCTTAGCAAATACTGTTGTGTCAAAATTCTTCTCATCTGGCAAGAAGCTTCAAGGTGAAGGGCTCCTTTCCCTCTCATTCCCCCTATGATCTCCTCCGTCTTTTCATCTGTAGTCATATCTCTGAAGTTCACAGTATAAGTTACCAGTTTTCAAAGAGGGAAGAAATTCTAAAGACCACTGAGTGGGATGCGATAGTCCCTGATGAATCAAGCGAGTACACTGATTGTGATAGTCCAGGGAGTCCCTAGTATGGAAGATCCAGAAGTTCAGGGTATTGTAGTCATGAGCAGATGTGCATGCTAGCCAAGTCAATGCTGATCACATGTGACAGCAAAGGCTTTGCCTTCCCATGCTGAGCAGCTCATGAGAGCTTACGGTTAAGCAAGTTGGACTTCACATACCTCAGGTCCTTCCATTCCTGCCATAGTCCTGGGAGGTGGACACTGTTATGATCCATATCTTACAGACTGGAATCTAAGTCTGGGGATTTAGAATGTCAGAGGTGTCATAACCTGTCCAAGGTCCCGAATAACTGATGGAGATGGAGTTTGGGCCTCAGCTCCTGTAAGTGTGACTATTCTCTGGGAACACCAAGTTTCTGCATTTCCCTGAAGTTCAGGTCAAGGGACCAGATGACTTGGATTCCCAAAGCTGGAGAAACTGGCTCCATTTGTGTGTTCCTTACAAGGAACACAGAGCTAACAGAATAGAGACAGTGGCATCCCATCATTTGTATGAAAACAAAACCAGCGAGATTTGTTGTTCTAGTGTCTCAAAGCCAAAGAGGGTGACTACATATTTGACACCATCGTTGAAATGAGAGATGAGACTTCCTTCATGATTCTTATCTCTGGCTGCACAGTGTGTGGCACACTCTTGAGAGGTGGATTGTCACGTGGTGAGCAGTCTGCCAAGCAGGTCTCCTCACCACAGACTCTAACAGTTATATTGGACCCCTGCTGTCTGCCGCTGCCTCTGGGGATGATACCCACAGAACGACAGAAAAGATTGTTCTCATTTTAAATAATCACATAAAATTTCCATACAAGTGATTTTCTGTTATCCTTGAACATTCTGAGTGTACAGAATTAATGCGAGGGATCAGAAAAGAACACAACCATACCCACCAGGCTCTACTTTGGTATTTAAGGGAGCATTTTTAGTTTTTCCTGTACATTTTTAACAGCTTGCCTTTCATAGAAGCCATTATTTTGTTGTAGTTCACATCATTTTATCGGAAGCTTATCTTCAATTTTTATTTAAAGACATTTAGTCAAGTTTTAGGTATTATTTTTATACAGTAGCATTACCCATTGAGCACACAACTGTGGATTTTGACAAAGGTGTAATCGTAACAATGGTGAAAGAGCAAGGCTTACAAAAACTTCCTTATTCCCATCACCCCCTGGACAGCACCCCAGAGTTACTGGCTTCAGGTCAGGAAACATAAGATTTCAACTCTTTAAAATTTGTTGATTTTTTTTTTATTTTATGTTCTCCTATGTAGTCAGCAAGGTCATGGACTTGAAAAGAAGGTGAATACTGTCACTGCTAATGTGTCAGGGAAGTCAGGTTCCTTGGCAGTGTGACCTGGGTCCTCCATGTCCTCCAGATTGTCTGTGCGCTTGTCCTGTTGATCATCGAGGGAGGAGACGTGATCCTCCAGCTGACATGGTGGCTTTTTCATTTTTCTATATTCAGGTCCATCAACGTTTGGATGACTTTTGTAACCATTGTTACCCACTTTTAGGGTGCTTATGTCTTCTTGGTGAGCTAGGCACTTTATCCTTCTATTGTACCCTCCTTTGTTGCTGGGCACATTCTTTTTTGTTGTTGTTGTTTTGTTTTGTTTTTTGGTTTTTTTTTGTTTGTTTGTTTTCGAGACAGAGTTTCTCTGTGTAGTTTTGGTGCCTGTCCTGGATCTCACTCTGTAGACCAGGCTGGCCTCGAACTCACACAGATACGCCTAGCTCTGCCTCCTGAGTGCTGGGATTAAAGGTGTTCACTGGACACATTTTTTATTCTGAAGTCTAACAAAATGTTATAATCTGCCATGTCATCTTAGTTTTAATTCAACTCTTAATGTTATATTTTTCCTGTTTGTTTTCTTATTCATTTATTGTGTGGTGTGTGTGTGTGTGTGTGTGTGTGTGCATGCTCATGGGTGTGTGTGCACATGTGTCATGAACGATGTGAAGGTCAGAGGGCTCCTTTGTGGAGCTGGCTCTCTCCTTCACCTTTACACAGGTTTTGGGAATTAGACTCAGATCACCAGGCTTTTGTGGTGAGCTCTTACCCACTGAACAATCTTGCTGGCCATTTGTTCTCTTTTAACTTCTTTATGTCTTCCTGTTTAAAGTGGTTCTCTTATACACGACATGTAGTGAGTATTGCCTTTAATGAAAGATACAGTCTGATAGATTTTATTTGCTTTTTCTATGGTAAAGTTTAGAGCATTTACAGTTAACAGACTTACTATTGGGATTACCACCTAACTTCTTTCTAATCGTTTCTGTTGTTGAAAATGATTTCTTTTCCTCTACTTCAATCTTCAATCTATGTTTAGACTATTCTCTTTGAATCTGTATTATTTTTCACAACTGACTTAACTTGTTTGAGTGATTTTCCTAGACTTTTCAGTATACATTTTTGATTTTTTATAGTTTATCTGCAAATGATATCAAACACAACCTCCAAGACTAAAGGCTTGTGATCACATTCTTCCAGTTTCTCCTTTGTATTCCATTCTGTTGCCACACACTGCATTCTACTTGTTGCAAACTCCCTAATACAGTGTTTGTATTTTGACATTATAGCCAATTATCTTTATGAAATTAAAGTATGAGAAACAATATATGTTGCAGCGCCCGTGCTACTGCCCATTCACTATGTCTGAGCGAGGGGCTGAGGATTAAAGCAGAGACAAGACAGTGGGTCATTTGTCTCAGTAGAATGTCCTTTATTGAAGGAATAATAAAGAGGCCTTAAATACAGGCTTACAGCACAGTGGGAGAACCCTGGAGGGCGTAAGTTCGCTACAGATCTTTTACATTCTTGCATCCTAGCTGTTTACACCAATATGCAGGATACACAAACAAGGAACCTCCGGTAAGCTGTTTAGGAGGAAGGAAACCAGCAGGGAATTAGCATAGGAAGGACATCTAGTCAAGGTCAGCAAGCAAGGCAACAGCCACCCAAGGAACTGCGATCAGGGCCTAACAGATTCCCTCATTACTAAAAAGAAAAATGAGCTTCTGTTTTAGGTTGCATGGGACATCAGCACATCACCTTACCCGTTATGGAGACACCTGCCCAGGCCACACAGGCTCTCTGTCTTAGGTCGGTGGATGCCCCCCAGATATTACCTGAATACTCATTATCATACAGGCTCAATCATGTGTGATCTGTAGGGTTAACTGCTGCCAAAGATCTCAAAGTGGCGCTGGGCTTGCAATCTGTGTGTTCCACACAGAAAAGACCAACAGAAGTCCTAACCCACCCATAGCCAGTAGGCTAAGGGCAATTGAGCCATTCCCTTCCTTAACAAGCCTTACTGCAAATTGGAGTCCTTGTAAGATGGTATCCCAAAAGTAAGTAGAACTCGAGTTTTATTAATTTTATAACTGCCAAAGCCAATCAAAATGTATATTACTGCTGAATAAATTTATCATACCCAATAGAATGAAGGAGTAATTAACTGTGGTAGTTACTTTTGCTGCCAGGGTCTCCACTGTACTAACTGTAGTAACCAATTGTGAAAAAACAATCCCAGAAACAGTAGCAGCAGTAGCCGCTACCGCTGTAGTAGCAACAACAGCCGCAGTGAAGTCAAATTCTCTTCTGGAGCGTGTGAGCACCATCTGTGTCTACTGCCATGGTCCACTGGCATGGACACAACTCCAGGAACACGAACCACCAAGGCCCATATTTCTTGATCCCAGTATGACTTAAGCTGACAGCTTAAGAAAAACAGAGACAGCACACAAGGAGCAGAACTAATGGTCTCAAAATGGCTACATTACAGGCTCACAAGTTTTAAGGTATCTTCAAAGGGGGCTTGATGAATTTCAGGAGGCCATAAATGTTGCATAGAGCCATTCCTGAAAAGGTAGGTACTACACCAGCTTGAAGAGGATTGCAAAAATGAAAATGCTTAGCTGGCATGGTACTGTTAACAAATGGAGGTCAGTGACCATACTACCAAATGTCAGGGTTACCCTCTAATCTCCAAGGTGCCTGGGTGACACGTTCTCAAACATTCTTGAAAAAGCAGTTACCATTCATTACCTTCTGAAGAATCCAACCGCATGGCTGCAGTTCCTAGGCTTACGTTAATGCTTGCCAAGGCCGGCTGTACTGGGCTCTCAATCCCCACTGGCATCAGAAGGGGAGAGTTTTTCACGATGGCCCAATAGGTCTCTGCCATGCTGGGATTCAGCAGCAGCCTCAGGGCTTACACAGCACTCAGGAATCCAAAGAGGAACCTCATTATCCTGCGGAAAGACACAAACAGACCCCTGGGCTCACACCAGCACCAGATCGGGTCCCTTCCAAGTGCCAGTAGAAAGATCCTTCCATCACACCAGAGGATGATTTGCAACAGGAACCCTCCAGTGCTTATCTGTAGCGGATATTCCAGCAGAATCCACCAATAAAAAATTTAAAATATATAAAACAAGGGAAAGAATAGAATGTGGAGAGGAGAGATGAGCCCCTAGCTCCCCCTTTTTATGTTAGCAATATATGTTTTTAAGGTATGATGGCAGCATTCTACTATAGCCTGTCCTTGAGGATTATAAAGAATACCAGTCTTATTAACAATAGAAAAATCTTGGCAGAATTTTGAAAACCCCATACTGCTGTAGGTGGGACCACTATCAGTCTATTCATTTTGGCATTCCCATGTAAGCAAAAGCATGAAGACAATGTTTCTTTACATCCTTAACCTTCTCACCTGAATGGGCAGAGGCAAAAATTAGAGAGGAATATGTATCGATAAATACATGGACATACTGTAATTTTCCAAAGGAAGGCCCATGTGTGACGTCCATCTGCCACATGTGATTAGGTAAAAGTCCTCGGGGATTAACTCCTAAATGAGGAACAGGTAAAAATTCAACACAAATAAGACATGATTTAACTATCTGGATGGCTTGTTCCTGAGTTATACCCAAATGATGACGGAGAGATCCAGCATTAAGATGATAACGTTGATGCAACTGAGTAGCCTTTTCAAATGTGGAACAAATTAATGTGACAGCCATACGAGTAATGGCATCAGCCCTCTGATTACCTTCGCTTAGCGGTCCAGGCAATTGAGTATGAGCTCTAATATGGCACACATAAAGGTTATGTGAGTGGGACCAAATGAGTCCTTGCACTTGCAATAAATATTCATGAATGGGAGAAATGGATGGTATGTAGGCTGTTGTCTCCAAAGGCACAATGGCATGTGCCACATATTGGCTATCAGTATAAGTGTTTACAAGCTCATCAGAAAACATCTGTAAAGCAAGCAACAGTGCCTGTACCTCCACCATCTGGGTGGAAGTGCCCTGGACTTTCATTCTCTTCACTATGTTATCAGAAACTACCACAGCAAAACCACGTGAAGTGCTATCAGTAAATACCACACGGGCCTGAGGAATAGGAGTCATCTGTACTATCTTGGGAAATATAACAGGATGCAATTTAAAAAATTGACACACATCATTGGAGGGGTAGTGAGTATCAAACTGACCCTGCATGGAGCATGTCAATATGGTCCAATCATTATCATTAGCTTGCAACCATGCTATTTGAGACTGGGTGTATGGGGTTACCACAATATCTGGCTCCTTACCAAAAGTTTGAACACTGATCTTGATTCCCTTAACCTTCTCAGCTGAGTATGAGGTGTATGGCAAAATTACAGTATGTCCATGTATTTATCGATACATATTCCTCTCTAATTTTTGCCTCTGCCCATTCAGGTGAGAAGGTTAAGGATGTAAAGAATCATTGTCTTCATGCTTTTGCTTACATGGGAATGCCAAAATGAATAGACTGATAGTGGTCCCACCTACAGCAGTATGGGGTTTTCAAAATTCTGCCAAGATTTTTCTATTGTTAATAAGACTGGTATTCTTTATAATCCTCAAGGACAGGCTATAGTAGAATGCTGCCATCATACCTTAAAAACATATATTGCTAACATAAAAAGGGGGAGAAGGTTATAATCTGAGCAATAGCCTGAGGATAAGGAGTAATGGTTTTCCCTGGAGAAGCTGGGGAATGTACCCATAGAATAGGACCTGTTTGCCAAAACACTCCAGTAGGTGAATGAGAAAAACAAAATATCAAATACAATAAGGGAGAAGAAAGATCTATATATTGCACGTGAGCCTGCTCCAGGGCCTCCTGCACATGTTGTAGGGCTGTATGCCCTTCAGCTGTTAATTTACGGGGTGATAAAGGATCATGGTTGCCTTTAAGACATCATACAAAGGACGAAGTTGACCTGTTGGAATCTTTAAAGTAGGCCGAAGCCATTGAATATCTCCCAGAAAGGCTTGGAAATCATTAAGCGTGTGTAGCTGATCCATATGCAGAGTAATCTTTTGTGGACATATGCCTGTGCATAACAATTCATGACCTAAATAATGATAGGGAAAGGATACCTGTACCTTTTCTGGGGCTATTTGTATATTAGCCAGGATAAGAAGCTCTTGTAATTTAGAAAAGGCATCAAAAACAAGTTTTTTGCCTTCAGCAGTCAATAAAATATCGTGCATATAGTGAATTATATAAACATCTGGAAAAGCTTTTCAAACTGGAGCTATGGCCAAAGACACGTAAATTTGACATATAGTAGGGCTATTGGCCATTCCTTGGGGCAAGACCGCCCACTGATATCTCTGGTTCTTTGAGATTTTCAGTAGAGCACTAAAAGCAAAGCAAGGACTGCCCTCGGTATGTAAAGGAATGTTGAAGACACAATCCCTCAAGTCAACCACAATTAAATGCCAATGTTTAGGAATTGCCACAGGGCAGGCAAACCAGGCTATGTTGCCCCCATGAGAAGCATGGTTTTATTTACAGCTCTAAGATCCTGTAATAGCCTCCTTTTTTTTTTTTACTTCTTTTTAATAACAAATATAGGTGTGTTCCAGAGTGAAGTGGAAGGAATGATCTGTCCATCATCTAACTGTTCCTCAACTAACTCATTTGCAGCCTCCAATTTTTCTTTAGTAAGGGGCCACTGTTCTACCCAGGGTCATCACTATATATCTTCCTTTATTGAAGACTTTCCTCCATTATTCCTCAACATTTTTGTCTGAAAAAAAATCTTATTTGGGCTTCAACTCCAAACATGCTTTTGATGTTATGGGATTGTTGCTCGCTTGTCTTTGTCCTCCAATGTCCTTTGTCCTCTTTGTTGTGTAGCTCCTGGTGTCTGTCATAGCTCGCTCTCTCTCTCTCTCTCTCTCTCCCTCTCTCTCTCTCTCTCTCTCCCTGCCATGTCATGTATGCCTTTTCTATCTGATGTCAAGATTTTTATTTTTAACAGTTTGATTCGATATGTCTAGAGGTAGGTGTGTGTGTGTGTGTGTGTGTGTGTGTGTGTGCGTGCACATGTCCATGCACACGCTTTTGTAACCTGACATTTTTTTTCCTGATTGTGGTTTTTGTTTTTCCTTCATCTATAGCTTGATGTCTTGTTTTAATTTCAGAGAATCCTCTGTGTCTCTTCAATGATTTACTTTGCACTTCTCCTGTGTCTTCTCCTTTGTACTTCAAACATACATGTGTTAGACAGACTTATCAAAGCCAGAAGTTGCCTTTGTTTGGTGTCTTTGTTAATTACTCTCTACTTGATTTTTATTTTTTTATTTATTATGTATACAGTTTTCTGTCTGTATGTTTACCTGCAGGCCAGAAGAGGGTACAAGATCTCATTACGGATGGTTGTGAGCCACCATGTGGGTACTGGGAATTGAGCTCAGGTCCTCTGGAAGAGCAGCAGTGCTCTTAACCACTGGGCCATCTCTCCAGCTCCGACACTTGATTTTTTAAGACAGAGTCTCTCACTGTACCTCTTGGTTGGACGAGTGGCCAGCTAGCTTCAGAGACTCTCCAGTCTCTGTCTTCCCAGCACTAGGGTCACAGTGCACACTGCTCTCCCTGCCTTTTTCAAACAACTGTTTTCATGTGCCTGTGTGTGATGTTGGCACATGTATCAATGTGTGTTCCCACGTGTGCTTGTGCGTGGATGTGTGCTCTTGTGTGTGAAGGCGTGAGGTCAATGTTGGGAATCTTTCTCAATCTCTCTCCACCTTACTCATTGCAGCAGGGTTTCAGCCAAGCCCAGAGCTTGGTGATAAGGCTAGTGTCACTACCCAGCTTGCTCTGGGGATCCCTTGCGTCTGCCTTTCAGTGCTGCTGGGTCCACTCAGCATTTATGGGAGTTCTAGGGAACCAAAATATGTAGTTCTCTTGTTGGTACCTCAAACATCTTAACCCTGCACCCTTTAACCTCTTGTCCCTGCCGTCCTTGACATGGATGATGGGGATCAAACTCAGAGCCTCCTGCTTGAGTGGCAAGGACTTCTGCCAGCTGTCTTAGTTACTTTTCTGTCACCATGACAAAACACGATGACCACGGTAACTTATTAAAAAAGCATTCAATCTGTGGCTCCTGATCCGGAAGGTCAGAGTCCTTGACTATGGTGGGGAATGTGGCACCAGCAGGAGGACATGGTGGCTGGAGAAGTATTTGAGAGCTTACATCTGATCCACAAATATGATGTGGAGAGCGAGAGCGAGCGAGAGAGAGAGAGAGAGAGAGAGAGAGAGAGAGAGAGAGAGAGAGCTGAGAATCACAGAGCCTTTTAAAACCTCAAAGCCCACCCCCAGTGACATGCCTTTTCCAGCAAGGCCACACCTCCTATCCTTCCCAAACACTTGCATCAATTGGGGACCACGTATTCAAACATATGAGCCTATGGGAGCCATTCTCATTCTTCAATGGAAAAAGTAGCTAAAGATGGATTTACTATGAAAACAATAAGGCTTAAACTTCAGAGACTCTCTTTGTGCGGGCTGCCCTGTAGTGCGGTGACTTGGTCCTAAATGTCACAACCTCTCAGTAGTAAGATGTTCTCTCTGTGATCAGTTAAGGCAGTCAACTCCTTTCACTGTGGTTTCTTTCTGTCACGATCCCCTGTGCTGATTAGGTGGAACCACTGTTTGAGATCCAAGGAAAATAGCATCGAGAGGATGTCTGGTCTGGTCCTAAGTGGGTGTGTGAAGTAGTACAGTCTCTTCTCCATGTATTTACATTTTTATCAGTCATTGCACTTATGAAGGTCTTCTAAGACTAACCCTGTTGCCCACTACCCACATTCAGTCAGCCTTGTTAGGAGAGCCAGAGACTGCATTTGACCCAGGGTCTGAGTATCGAAGGGAAGAGAGGCGGAATATGGTTTGAAATTAGCCTGTAGGAAGTTCTTTCAATTATGAGAAATGTAAAATGGAACACAGAGGAGTTGGTTCTCATCTTGGCCTTCTCAGAATGAAAATTTCTCTCCTGCTGGGAGTATACCTTAGACTTCAAATTTTTTTAATGGCAATTATGCAAAGTGGAATATTTTTGTGCTGACACTAAGATGGTAGAAACCATCTTGATTTAGTCTTGATTCCTGTGGATGTTTCTCTGCTCAGCTGCAGCATCAGGAAGGCTGGGGGAGACAGGCAGCTCTGCGTTTGTCAGAGTTCAAATCCCATGTTTCCAACGTTTAGTTTTCTAGGTTAGAGCACCTTGTGCTTTCTATGCCCTGCATGGTTTTGCAGCAGCCGCTCCTAGATTTGTTCAGAGGCTTACACATTTACAAGGTTGTGCTGCCACACTTGGCATCCACTCTGTTCCCACTTGTATTAGTGCCTCATTGCTATCCAGCTTAACGCAACTGCCTCTTTCATTATCCCCTCTCTCTGGATCTCAGTGCAAACGCTTTAGACTAGGTGTGTCCTCCCCGTGTGCAGCATAGTGCAGCAAGTGTAAGCAGGATTCTGGGCAGGATGCTTGGGTTCCAAGTCCCCCACCCCCTTCACACGAGCTTTTGCAGAACGTTCCGGATACAAACTATGGGGCATCCATTGTGAGCAGTTCTCAGGGTATTAGTGAGTCTCGTGATGGCCTTATTGAATGTTTTGTCCTGGATAATGTCGTGGCTTTGGCTGATAGATCCCAAGGCAATTTGCTTCTATTTGGTAATAACAGTAACACACCCATCAAGCAGGCGATACTAAGCACTTTGGGTGTATTGATCTTTCCATTGTCCCAGTAAAGGAGGGAGGTGACTTGTATTGAGATCCCAATTCTGCAATCTGTAACCAACGTGTCTTAGTTAGGGTTTCTACGGCTGTGAAGAGACACCATGACCACCGCAACTCTTATAAAGGAAAACATTTAATTGAGGCTGGCTTACAGTTCAGAGGTCTAGTCCATTATCAGCATGGCAGGAAGCCTGGCAGCATGTAGGTTGACATGGTGCTGAAGAAGGAGCTGAGGGTTCTACATCTGGATTGGCAGGCAGCAGGAAGCGAATGAGACACACTTCCTCCAACAATGCCACATCTACTCCAACAAAGTCACACCCACTAAAAGTGTCACTCCTTATGAAACTATGGGGGGCCATTTTCTTTCAAACAACCACACAAGGCTACTTTGGGCAACGTATCTGAGCCTCAGTGATGCCATTTGTAAAATGGGAATGCTATCACCTGTGTAGAATGATGGAACCCACACCAGTAAGACAGTGTTTGGCATCAGCAAGCTGGTTGCTAAGGGACTGTTGATCCCCCTAACCATGCAGGCCTGTTACTTGAGAGCAGGCACCAGAGCGGGGCTGATTCCAGGTTAGACTGCAATGATCTGAGTGGGATGGATGAGCATGTGCAGGGAAGAAGGGAGGTGGCTGCAGGCACCTTTTAAAATTTCCACCAGAAACCTCATGTTCTTTCCCAAAGTCTGGAAAGAACTTCCAACTTATTTCAGAGAATAACTCTTTTGAGTCTAGCTTTATAGTTTCCAAAAAGCAAATGGAAACCAAATGAGTGTTAATTCAAATCTGAGGGCAGAGATTTCTAAATGCCTGCGGCACAGGGATGCAGCTAAATTACTTTCCCTCTCCCCCTTTTGGCGGGCAGAACACTTGCATTCCCAGTGCCTGCTTTTCATGCCCTTCTCGGCTATTACTGCACACCTACCGTGTTGCCCACAGAGCCTAATGGACCACTTTGCCCCAGAGGCGTGAGACAACAGCACACTTCTTTGCCACAACCTTGAAATGACCCGGACAGGGACCGATGCTGCGGCTCTCCTTTTTCCTGGAGTGTGAGGCTCTTACTAGCTTTGGGGATCAGGGTGAGGAAATTTCCACAGCGCTGCTCAGGTTGCATTCCCACGAGCAGCCCATCTGTCGAAAACAGAGAAGCAGCTCCGCGTCCCATTTATGTGGACGTGGGGGATGCGGAGTGTTAGACATCTATTTTGATGTCCCTTGTCCTTTAACTGAATGCACATCCTAGGGACAGGAGAGTCTCCACTAAGGTCACAGAGGGTTCAGCTGTGACGTCAGCGTCCAGATGATTAGGTCCAGATACCCCATTGCTGGAGAGCCCTTGCTTCATCATCCGTGGAGGCAACTGGACCTGATACAGGTTCAGAGAGGAGCCCATGACTTTGTCAGACCATCTGAGACCTCATCACCACTCACCTACATGGGTCTTAGCTACAATTCTACCATCCTGGAAATGAGAAAGGCAGGGTACAGAGTGGTCTCACTCGGTGACACAGCCACACACGGCACTCCGAGTTTATGACCACAGGAAACCTGAATAAATCGTCCTTCCTTCCTTCTCTGTGAAAGGGGGCGGAGCAATGGGCAGCACTACGACCGACGTGACGGTAGCAGGAGCAGTGCCGTGAGTATCTTTGTGGCTGTTAAATCTTCCCATCCTGATTGTTACAGAAGATCAGAGAAAACATCTCTCAAAACTTAGCAGGACAGTCCTGAAGCAGACATGGCCATAACACCGCCGAAGCCGAGAAAAGGGGTGTGGGCTAGCCGGGTGGGGCACGCCTTTAATCCCAGCACTTGGGAGGCAGAGGCAGGCGGATCTCTGTGAGTTCGAGGCCAGCCTGGCCTATAGAGTGAGTTCCAGGATATCCAAGGCTACACACACACACACACACACACACACACACACACACACACACACACACACACACACACACACGTGGGCTGCACATGAGGCACTCAGTGCCCCTGCTTGAGATGACCCTTCTGACTTAGGATGAGAACACCCTCTCTCTCTTAGCTCTCCATGTAAACATGGAAGCCTTTGTATACTGTGTGAGAATGTGCTGTCATCCTGGGTTGATTTCCCTGGAAAGTGTGCATCTCTGGGATCGAATCTAACAAAAGACATTTATTTGGGGGTGCCCCAGGGAAGGAGGGATTGAAAATGGTACTGGGCTGCTACACATTCAGTACCTGGTCAGTAGGGGGCTCTGGAGCTATGTGAGTGTTCTTGGTTGGCTTTGGATCAAGGCAGGTCTGGACCCCCACATGGACCACTCTTCTGGTTCAGACCATCTGAGAAGAGGTACCACCTTAGGTCAGAGGATCTCTTCAGTGGAAGCAACCCCCCAATGGGGCTGCATGGCCTGCAGTGTCTGTCTCCTCAGCAGCTAGGGCAACTTTCCACATATCAGGGCTTCTCACGGAACAGATTCTTTTAAGGGTCATAGAAATGTTTTAACTTTAAAAAAATTATATTCTATTTTTAATTATGTGAGTGTGTGTATGCGCGCGTGTGCGCGAGTGGTGGTGAGGGTATATGCACCTGAGTGCCTGTGGAGGCCAGAGGTATGGGGCCCCTCGGAACTAGAGTTACAAGTGATTGTGGTGTGAGAGTCCAGTGTGGGTGCTGGGGACTTGACTGGAGTCCTCTGCAAGAGCACCGCCTGACTGACCGTCTCTCTAGCCCCAGTAACTTCAAAACTGAAAATAAAAATGGATTTGGTACAGTTTAGATTAATTTAGTCTTCATGCAGGCATAAAATTCTAATTTTTGTGTCTCTCTTCCCTTTTTTAGGTAGGAGGAGGCCCATGAAGGCAATAATAATTATGACAGTCACAGTGTAGTCCCCTGGAGTCCTTCATCAAAGGATAACACTCTTCAGAGTTGCTGAATTACGTACACAGTTGCTTCTGGCACATGGTTATTCTGTTCTATCAAAAACATTCCTCCCTTTCTTGCTGTTTTACTAAACCTTTTGATCTTTAATTTGGTCAACCACCCAAAAGTCCCTGCTGCATCTCTCAGTATGTCTGTCCTGTATGTTCGTCCTGTTTCACACCTTTGCATGTCTAGTGTTATGAATCATCATCCTTAGCTTCTCAATGCTAAGCAGCTCTGCCGTGTCCTACTTTGACCTTTTCTGCTATTGTATTTTGTTTTAATTAATTACCAGATGAAATACTGAAAAGTCCAGACTTGATTTGACATGTGTTTCTGTGTGTCCTTGTAAACACAGCTTCTATTCTTGATGCATAAAGAAATTCTTGTGCATCAGCATCCACAGGCAAGCAGGTGGAAAAACGTATGAAAAATGAGAATGGGGAATTCACAAAATAATCAAGGAGCAGGAAGTCCTTGACATGGTAGTTACTGAATAATGCATGCTAAAATAGGTAGTTCCAGCTGGGAATGAAGTTCAGTCCACAGACTGCAGGAAGCCCTGGATTGGATCCCAGGCACTACACAAACCACGTGTGGTTGAGTGCATCTGTACTCCTAGCACTTGGGAGGTAGAGGCAGAAGGATCCGGAGTTCAAGGTCATCCTCTGCTACATAGCAAGTTTGCAGGCCAGCCCAGGCTGTACGAGGCTCAGACTCAAGGAGAGCAACACACGTGTGCAAAAGCAAGTTCCCTATTCAGCTCTGAGGTGTCACAAAGCAAACCCCATGTTAGAAAGCACATGAGGAAAGGGAGATGTTTACATTCTGCTACTAGGAGTGTGAGAAGATACAACTAGTGTGGATGGAACACGCGTCAAAAGTCCATCACCCGATGGCCAGTAGTGCATTGATGCCTCTCTGACTAGTGGGTGCAGCTCTGAGCAACACCCCCCTTTACACCAGGAAAGCTGCCAAGCACCATGGGAGAAGAAAGTAGGGGGGCGTCCAGAAGAAGAGGGAGAGGGATGCATGCTGGGCAATTTTCCTGAGTCCTAAAGGTAAAGTGAAGTCTTCTCAGAAGGATGACACACAGAACCTGGTGCCACTGGTGGCCGAGCGGCTGTTTCTACAGGCAGCAGGAGGCTGATGAGTCAGAGGCAGGCAAGCATAATGCTGACTGACAGTCTGAAGATGAGGAGAGGAGAGTGAGCCAAAGAAGAAAGAAAAGGTAGAAAGCCCTGCTAGGTGTCTGGAGCCAGAGAGGATCATGGGAGCTACACTCTAGCGCAGAATTCACATTCAATCCTGGTGTTTGGATGACCATTGTTGAGGCCTACCTGCTCCCTGACAAGGAAGACCATACATGCCCGGTGTCCGCAGGTTGTGGTGCCCTTCTGTGAGGAGAGGCTGACGTGGCATTCCTCCTCCCCAGAGGACGAGGACACAAAAGACAACAGAGTTAGCCCTCCTGAGTGCTAGCCCCCGCCACCTCAGCCACAGGTTTCAAGTGAGGAGAGAAGTATCGTCGCTTGTGTTGACACCATCAAGGTGGCTTGAGAAGGTGCCCTTTGAGGAGCCAGTGTTGTTCTGTGCCTGCAGCAGGGCGAGGGCTTTAAGCCATTCCAAGCTGTATGGTTTGCACACTCGACCCAGGGAAGTGGAGACGACATCCACTCCGCTCTGGCCGAGAAAGGCAAAGGGTCTTCTAGGAGGTCAAGACCGCTGGCCTTGGAGTGTGAGAGAGCAAAAAAGCAACTGTCAGTCTTCAGAGAGTCTCTATAACCCACAGCCTTCTTTCCCTCAGTGTCAACACTGAGTTTTTACAGTGCTGATGAGGATATTTTGGGGGTGTCACTGATATTTGGGGGTGAGGGTGATGGGGTTGGGAGGATGGAAGATGGCTGGGATGATTTGGTTAACATTTGGAGCCTGATTGGGGAAATGATGAAACAGCTAAGTAGTTCTTTATTTGACTGTCCAGAATATGCTACCTTTTCAAGAAATTTCATTGGTTGGGTCTGGAGAGATGGCCCAGTGGTTAAGAGTGATGGCTACTCTTCCAGAGGACCCAAGTCTGGTTTGAGTCCCCATGCTGAATAATCACAACCACATGTAGCTCCAATTCCAGGAGATCTGGCTCCCTCTTCTGTCTTCCTGTGGGCACTGCGCCCAAGGGCTCGTATTCCACAGAGGCACACAGAATTAAAAATAAAATAAAAATATTCTTTGGCATGGTAAAAGCAGACCATTAGGACTGCTTCAAAGCTGTGAATGCCAGAAACCTTCAAAAGGTTCTCTCCACATGAGCTCAGTGTGCTCGCAAAAAGACAACACTGGTTCCCTAGTGACCAAGGCTGCCACATTGGACCTGGAGACTGACTAGAGGAAACTCGTTCCCTGGATAGTGCACACAGGGAGACTTGTCTCCAAAGTGCTAATTCTCAAATGGACAAAAGGCCCTTTCTTCCCAATTATGGTGTTATAAATATCAATTTGCCCCTTGGAGCCACTCGTTGGAGAATTGTGGGAGGGCTTGGAGGGGGGGCAGAGCAGACAGAAGAGGAGGGACTGGGCTCTTAGGCAGGAACTCCTATGGGCTTCTGCTTTCTGAACTTTGAACTCCAGAACCATTAATGGCGGAGTTCAGTCAGTGATGGCACAAGCTTTATCAAGTCAGTTCGAAGTTTGAATGACCCTAGGAACACTGGCCTCAAGAGATCAACTCCCCATATTGGGGTAATAGTTTGCTTGCAAACAGCAAAACAGAATTTTCATGTTATCCAATTCCAGCAAGTAGTGTCCTCCATGGTTTCTGCCTTCGAGTTCTGCTTTGAGCGCCTCCTTGACTTTTCTCTGTGATGAACCGAGGCCTGAAAGCTGAAACTAACCCCTTTCTCCTCTAAGTTACTTGTGGTCATGGTGTTTGTCATCAAAACAAAAACCAAACTGAAACAGCCTTTCTTACTGCTTCTGCCGTCACCTGGCCGCCACACACCTATCTGTTTGCTTATGGTCATTCTCCCCCAGCTGCCACACACCTATCTGTTTGCTTATGGTCATTCTCTCCCAGCCGCCACACACCTATCTATTTGCTTATGGTCATTCTCTCCCGACCCACCCCTCTGGAAAGAATGTCCAGGAAGTCTCTTCTCTTCCTTGTGCCTTTCTGCTTTGAATGGTGCATGGGCAGAAACAGTGATATTTCTTCGATGAACAAAGGGATACAAATGAATGAATTTTCACCACTATGCTATTTATTATACAGAAAAACTGGAAATAGCTTATTTGCTCAAAAAAAGATGGGCATGGCTAAATATATCATGGGAGGTTTTTTTTTTTTTTTTGGTTTTTTCAAGACAGGGTTTCTCTGTGTAGCTTTGCGCCTCTCCTGGAACTTACTTGGTAGCCCGGGCTGGCCTCGAACTCACAGAGATCCGCCTGGCTCTACCTCCCGAGTGCTGGGATTAAAAGCGTGTGCCACCACCGCCCGGCTGGGAGGTTTTAAAGTAGGATTGTATGTCGTGGAATATTATTTTTAAGATGTGTTACATTTGTTTATGCTGTGGAACATTTGTTTAATGTTGCAAAGATGTATTGCATTCTTTTATGTTGCTTTGTTTAACTCTGTGAAGCTGTGTTACTTTGCCTGGCTAAAACATCTGATTGTTCTAATGAGCTGAACAGCCAATAGCTAGGCAGGAGAAAGGATAGGTGGGGCTTGCAGGCAAAGAGAATAAGTAGGAGGAGACATCTGGGAAGAAGGAGCAAGGAGAAGGAGTAAGAACAAGGAGAGGAGGATGCTAGTGGCCAGCCACCCAGCCCCACAGCCAGCCATAGAGTAAGAGTGAAAGTAAGATATACAGAAGTAAGAAAAGGAAAAAGCCCAGAGGAAGATGTAGATGGGATAATTTAAGAAAAGCTGGTAAGAAACAAGCCAAGCTAAGGCCGGTCATTTATAAGTAAGAATAAGACTCTGGGAGTGGGGTGGCAGGCCTCCCAAAGAGTAAAGAGTAAAAACAAACAAAAACAACAATTGTAAGTCTTAGAAATATAATTGACATTAAAATGCTCACAAAACATTAAAGTAGGATGCAGAAGGTGTAAAATATATGGCTTGAGTGACCTGATTTTGGAACATGTGCCCGTGTGGCTCTTCCTCCTCTTGGGGCACCTGTCACACACTGTGGCTGTAACTTTTGCAGTGGAGGGTGTTACAGCAATGACAGTGTAAGTTTGTTCTTCTTTCAAAATTTTGTGGATGGCAGAGTTGTTCTTTCTGTAAGTTTTCACAACATTATCAATGTGGCTTTTTCTCATTAAATCAAGAACTCTTACCTTTTCCCTTTATGGCTTCACTTTGACACAACTCAATCACCCACACCACCATTCTTGTAATTTAGGGCTATGATTAAACCAAAGAAGAGTACCTTGAATGTAAACCCCATACTGTTGAGAAGACAACCAGGATGGATATCAAAATGGCTAGCAGGAGGGTAGTGTACACACTGTGGATACACTGTACAGAGAGATTTGTGTACTTAGCAGGATGGACTGGGATGGCATGATTTCATCACAGTACTTGTAACAGTGTGTGATTTAAAGTGTACAAATTGTTTATTTTTGAAAATGTTCATGTGGTAGTCCTTACCTCCAGCATGGAGTTAAAGGAGGTAGCTTAAATGTATTTCTGGGTTCGCTTCTTCTTCCCCTTTCTCTTCCCTCTCTCCTCCCTTTTATTTTATTTTGTGAGAGAAGATCTTGCTATGTAGTCAGACTGGCCTTGACCTCACAAGTTTCCTGCCTCAGCCTCCCCAGTGCTGGGGTCATAGAGCTTGTTCTTTTCTTTTCAAATTTCTATAGCAAAAGCAGATAAAAGGAAAACTGATAGAGTGGCCTGAATAGTTGTTCTGCAGCCCTCTTTTAGGACAATGTAGAAATATCAAGCAAATTTCCCATTTGGCACATGCTGCACAAGGTGGGGGAGGCCCCATAGTGAGGACTCCTTGATATGCAACAGATGCTGAGCTGGTGGGTCTCAATGCCTGCTGTCTGCAGAACAGATTCACTTGGAAGACAGGTAATAATGCCTGGATGGCTTGACTACACTCAAATGTTCTACAGGGTGGTGTATTAATCATAGTTCTACCAAGAAATGTAACCAATAGGCTATCTACCATCCATCCTCTATCTATCCATCATCTATCATCTATCTATCTATCTATCTATCTATCTATCTATCTATCTATCTATCTATCTATCTATCCATCTATCAATCATCTCTATCTTCATCATCATCATTCTCTCTCTCTCTCTCTCTCTCTCTCTCTCTCTCTCTCTCTTTCTTCCTCTCTATCCATCCATCCATCTACCTATTGTCTATCTATCTGTCTGCCTATTTCCTACCTATCTATTTATTTGAGGAAAATTTATTAGAGTCATTGAGATGTATTCATGACCATCTGTAAGCTGCAGATCCTGGGTTCTCCAGCATGGTCTAGGCACTCCAGAGTTGCAGACCTGGGAAAGCCACTGATGGGACTTCCATTCAAAAGCAGAGGCTTGTGGACCAGAGGATTGGTGAATGGGAGTCCTGGAGTCAAATCTAGTGAGTCCAGAATTCTGGCCTCAGAGCAAGAACACACACACACACACACAAACACACACACACACACACACACACACACACACACACACACACACACACACGGAAATACCTCACAGACACAGAGCAAGAAACTATGCTTAATCAGCTCCCTAGATATTTTTTATTTATTTTTGTTTAAAAATCATTTATTTTTACGTATATGAGTGTTTTGTCTGCATGTATGTCTATGCAGCATGCAGTTCCCATAGAGACCAGGAGAGGGCTCAGTTACAGATGGTTGTGAGCTGCCATATGCCTGCTGGGACTCAAAACTCAGGTCCTCTGGAAGAGCAACAAGTGCTTTTAACCACTAAGCAATCTCCCCAGGCCCTCTAATTCCTTTTTAATTCAATGCTACCGGCACCTGATATTAACCATCTCAGGTGGCTTGAGCTTTTTAAAAAAGTGATTTTGAAATTTTAATTGTGTGTGTGTATGTGTGTGTGTGTGTGTGTGTGTGTTGGTCTGGAAGGGGGATATGTGCACACACGTGCAGGTGTTCTTAGAAACCACATCTCTAGTCCTAATTGGGATCACCTGGAACTAGAGTTATAGCCACTTGTGAACCACAAAAGGTAGGTACAGAGAACTGAACTCTGGATCCTCTTCATGAGCAGTATATGCTCTTAAATGCCGAGCTACCTCTCCAGCCCCCTGGCCTGTTTGTTTTTATCTTACAAGTCTCCAGTGAATGCAGTGTATAGTTCAGATTGAGAGTCACAGCATTAATTCATTTTACATTTCACAGTACAGAATGCAAGCACCCTCTTCATTGTATAGGTGATGGTACAGGGTACAGTGACTGATGTTGAGCAGCTTGCCCAGGGTCACACAGATAGACTGTGATGATCAGAACACAGGCAGTCTGGCTTTAAGGCTGATCTGTTTATACACTCTACTTGCAATGCCAGATGCCTGGGCTTAATGCTATTTATTGTATCATTTGATGGAAATATGAGCCAATAAAAGGGCATCTTATATTCAAAATTACTTTATAGCAGACAAGAAACTATTTAAAGATGATAAATTGTTATTTCTAGTTCTACTACACCCCATTTGCATCTATTTGACTGAAGGAAGAAATCTGAGACTTCATCAATTTTATATGTTCATTTAAAAAGAGAATCAGGCCTTCAACTCTGTTCTTTTTTTTTTTTTTTTTTTTGAGGCAGGGTCTCATATAGCCCAGGCTAGCCTCAAACTTGCTATGTAGCCAAGGATAACCTTGAACTTCTGAGCCTTCCTTGCCTCCATTTCTGGAGTTCTGGGATAATAGATGTGCACCATCATGCCTGGTTTGTACAGGGCTGGAGATCAAGAACTTCATGCGTGCTTGGCCAACATGAATAATATCTCTAGTCCCAATTTTGTTATTTTCCTAGGCAACTATTACCATTATCATTACTAATTATATTAATTTGAAATGAAATTGCCTTTGTTAGAAAGTTTGGGGAAGAAATTTGGATAAAAATAATACCCTGTGCTTTGAACCACTGAAGCACATCTAAGCTTGTCATCAAGGTACAGTTTTCCTGTACTACAGAGGATTTCTTTGCTGACTTGGGTAATATGTGCTAGTTATAACATATATGCAAATCCCTCTCTCTGTGCCTCCCCTGGGAATACCAGATTGTCCAAGACATTCTAGTATTACTAGGAGTTACTAGTGAGGAGCCTGGTGGATGCTGCTGTAGTTACCCTCCTAGTGATTCATGATCCAGGGAAGTAGAGGATGGGAAGGGACAGGAACCATCTAAGAAAGGTCTTCAAAACAGGAAGTGCTTGAAATGGGCCCTTTAAGGCTGATGAAGGTTAGCCAGGCCAAGAAAGTGGGAGAGAAAAATGCCAAGGTAAGAGAGCAAGCCAGCAATGTAACATGGGGGAGACAGGAGTGATGGAGAGCATCCTGTTGTGAGGATCAGGTTGAAGGGCAACTGGTCAACCAGGGAGGCTAAAGGGACTTTGGAAGATGGTTTGGAATTGAGTGTAGCTGGAGTTTTCTCCAGTCCTGCCCAGCACCATGGACCCCTCAACCACTTATAAAATAATCACTCAGAAATTTATATTAAACTGTTCAGCCATTAGCTCAGGCCTACCATTGTCTACCTCTTACACTTAAACTCAGTCCATTTCTGTTAATCTATATGTCACCACGTGTTCCATGGCTTTACCTGTTGCCTTTACATGTTGCTCCCTGGACGGCAGGCTGGTATCTCTCCGACTCCGCCTTCCTTTTCCCCCCAATTCTCCTCTCTGCTAGTCCCACCTATACTTCCTGCCTGGCTTCTGGCCAATCACCATTTTATTTGTCAATCAATCATCCACAGCAATTGAGTTTGTTGACCCAGCCTTGAAAAAAGTTTTCCCAATCTCTGGGCCCATGCAATTAGCTCACCTTGACATTCAAACCACCATCTACCATCTCGAAAGGTGCGGATGCCACAGTCTCATTGAGACATCCTCTTCATTTTTGCAAGAATTTGTGTTCTTTGTTATCATGAAACACTGAAAACCAGAAAACAACTCAAAGGTAGAAAGAATACAGTATAGCATGTTAACTGAGTGCTGGAGCTGAGCTTTGCATTTGCTCAGTGCCCAGGGACCAAGCATTCTCCATTTGTTTTTGTGATCAGATGTCATGAAAGAACCTGAAAAGGATCCAGTCTTATAGGGGTGTGCAGGTCATCCAGTGAGTCAGGACAATTCATACTATGTCTACCACCTCAGACCACCAGAGAGTCTCTTAAAAATGGAATCTACTAGCCAGGCGGTGGTGGCGCACGCCTTTAATCCCAGCACTCGGGAGGCAGAGCCAGGCGGATCTCTGTGAGTTCGAGGCCAGCCTGGGCTACCAAGTGAGTTCCAGGAAAGGCGCAAAGCTAAAGAAAAAAACCCCAACCCAAAAAACAAAAAAAAAAAAAAAAAAAAAAAAAATGGAATCTACTATGGGATTGGAGAAGAAAATGATAAAAAAAAAAAGTTGTAAAAATTCTCAGCATAACTTTAGGGGGCAGAGGATGGGGATAACAAGGTAAGAATGGCACTTAGTGGAGCTGGAGAGATGGCTCAGTGGTTAAGAACACTTTCTGGTCTTGCAAGAGGACTCAGGTTCAGTTCTCAGAAACTACATGGTGGCTTACAACTGCCCTCTAGCTCCAGTTCCGTGGAATCCAATGCTCTCTTCTGGCCTCTTTGGGCATTAGGTGCACATGATGCACATATATACATGCAGGTACTCATACATACACATAAAATGAAAATAAATAAATGTCAGTTTCTTTTTTTTAAAATAACACCTGGAAAGTGAAGGCAAGAGAATCAGAAGTTCAATGTCATCCTTGGCTATATAGTGAGTTCAAGACCATACTGGGATCCATGCCTTTTTTTTTTAACCTTTTATTTTCATGGTTTTTCTAGACAAAGTGTCTCTGTATAGCTCTGGCTGTCCTGGAGCTCACTTTGTAGACCAGACTGGCCTCAAACTCACAGAGATCCACCTGCCTTTGCCTTCCAAGTGTTAAGATTAAAGGTTTGTGCCACTATGCCTGGTCATGAGACACTATCTTAATTTTTTTTAAATTGTTTTTTTGTGGTGGTTTGAAAGAAAATGGCCCCCAAAGGGAGTGGCTCTATTAGTAGGTGTGGCCTTGTTGAAGTGGGTGTGGTCTTGTTGGAGGAAGTGTGTCACTGTGGAGACCGGCTTTGAGGGCTCATATATGCTCAAGCCACGCCCAGTGAGACAGACCACTTCCTATTGACTGCAAGCTGCAGAACTCTCAGCTACCTCTCCAGCACGATGTCTGCCTGCATGCTTCCATGTCCCACCATGGTGATAATGGACCGAACCTCTGAAACTATAAGGAAGCCATTCCAATTAAATGTTTTCCTTGATAAGAGTTACCATGGTCATGGTATCTCTTCACAGCAATAGAAACGCTAACTAAGACAGAAATCATCTCAACTGCTGATTCTTTCTTTTCATGTTAGTCACAGGAGAAAAATAATCCAGACAGAAGCTATAGTCTGTCCCTTTAAAGAGCACATTTGGGCACCTAGTGCTAAGTGGTTCTTAGCCTACAGCTTCACAGGACTCAATAAATAATTGATATAAATTAATGGCCAATGAAAGAAGCATCCGCACTGATCTATAATTACTGGAAACAAGCTCATACATTTTTCATGGAAGTGTCATTTCATTGCAATTTTTTCTCTAAAATTCAGTGTATTTAGAATTTAAATGGCTTTCAATAATTGCTTTCAACTGCTCTCAGTGGCGCAGCCTCCCTGTCAGTGCGGGGCGGCTGAGAAGCGCTTCTGATTCTGCCTGACTTTCTGGCCTACATGATGTCATCAATGAGAGTGATAGTGAAGGCCAGGATGCTCCACAGTGACACTTCAGGAGCTTGTCATCGCGAGCAGAGTCACACAGTGCCAACACTTCGGAAGCGTGCGGGAACTGACAGCCGTATCCCACATGCAGGCTGGCCTAAAAGCTGCCAGTTCACAGCCTGGCAGAGATGGATCCACCTGGTTGCCGTGTGGTCACGTGATGCCACAATGAAAGGGGCCCTTTGAGCAAGGACGGACATTTCTCATCTTCTGAATTTACATTATCAACAGAGCAGTCATTCAGAGAAAGCAAGGAGGGGCCAATAAGCAGGGACCACTGAGGAGCCGCCAAACTGCCATGTGGCTCCTTCAGAGGACCAACTGACTCGCCACCAAGAGTCAGGTGTCTGGGGGAGCAGGCAAACTATGGCCCAAATTTGTTCTGATCCTTACTAGCGAGCCAGAACACAGACAAGTTATTGCTATCAAGTCATATAGTTATCACTTTGTAATTGTGACACTCTGTCTCCTCACTTGTGACAGGGAAGGATGCCCACTTCTTACTGTGATTCAGAGTTAAATGAACTGAAGTCTGAAGCTTTTTGTACCATTACTAATCAGATTATAAGATGAATTAATAACCTACACTGATAAGAGAAAGAACTGTCTCTAAGGTGTGTGTGCCCTTTAGTTCATAAATGTCACATGTGAAGAACATTGAGGACATTCAACTTGGTTATGAGTGAGAAGCAAATTTTATCTATCTGCCTATCTATCAATCATCTATCTATCTATCTATCTATCTATCTATCTATCTATCTATCTATCAATCATCTATCTATCATCTATCTATCTATCTATCTATCTATCTATCTATCTATCTATCTATCATCTATCTGTCTGTCTGTCTATCTATCTATCTATCTATCTATCTATCTATCTGTCTGTCTATCTAGCATCACTCCTTGGAAATAATGATTTCATACCACAGCACCTTTCCTTTCCTGACTGTTGCAAAAGTGGTCTCCAGGCCTTTGTATCTAATACAACCCCGTTTTCCCTTTCCTGTATTCTTCCGAGGCACAGATCCTGCCAAGGCCTCTGATGGATGCTTGGTTAAGTGGAAACTAACCCTATGTCCCACGGACCCTCTGATTAAGAATGTTATTTTCATCTCTTGGTTTGTAGGTTGATGATCACAGTTCACAAGCACTTTCCATATGTTCTCTTTGTGTAGCACTGTGTTAGGTATTGGGGACATGAGGAATTGGTCCTCAAAGATCCCTTAGTTCAATCATACTGAATTCTTTATTTCTACAATAGTGTCCAAGATTAGGCACCTGAAAGAATAAGTGTGAGAACCAGACTAAGCAAGAAGACGGTGCCCAGGAAGCCAGGGAACCAAGGAACCAGTCAGAGGCTCCCAAGTAAAAAACACAATGCTGGCCTCATGAAACACATCTCTGGATCAGCTCAGACCTGGGTCCCAGCCATTTGATGACCTTCCCGGGGTGGCCCTGTGGTCACTGGATTACCATCAGCAGTAGCTGGTTGGAGTAGACATCTGTGAGGTGATGTTAGATTTAGCTGCTTTGGCCTTTTCAAAACCATGAGTAGAAAACATGTCTGAGAGTAAGGCCCAGATAGAGAAGGTTGGAATAAAACAGTCAGAGCTGGGTCCTGGTGATGCTATCCAAGCCCCAGTTGAGCTGATCCTAAGAGAGTACGCCCAGGCTCTGGCTTTCTGAGCCAGTATGTCTTGTGATTTCTTTTTTTTTTTTTTTTTAAAGATTTATTTATTTATTACATATACAATGTTCCGTCTGAATGTATGCATGCAGGCCAGAAGAGGGCACCAGATCTCATTACAGATGGTTGTGAGCCACCATGTGGTTGCTGGGAATTGAACTCAAGACCTCTGGAAGAGCAGCAGGTGCTCTTAACCGCTGAGCCATCTCTCCAGCCCTGTCTTGTGATTTCTTAGTCTCACCTGTTTTATTTATTTGTTTAACCTTGGAAACTGATTAGCCATCCTCTTAGAAAAATCTGGAAAATGTAATGCTTCCAGCTCCTTAAATTCAATAGATTGGACATAGGCCAGCAAGACCTGGCAGCTTCTTTGTCTGACTGTCAGTGGTGGGGCTCCGAGGTTGTGCTGGGATCGGCAAGAGTCCTGATGCAAAAGAAGGTAGAAAATGAGAAGTAGGAGAGAACTGGGAGAGAGGGAAGAAGAGGGAGATGGAAGAGGAATGGGGGAGGAGAAGGGAAGGGATGGAGGGAAGGGAATCGTTGTGAAGAGCCCTCCTGTGTGTCTCTATCCATTTCTGGATTGGGGCTTATTATGAGTCTGCCTTTGAGGATTTCCTATTACTTGGCTCTAGAAATAAATTCATTTGCAGCCAAGAGTCTCCTGAAAAAGTGGGCTTTTAACCTTCAAACAGGGAAAGGAATACCAGACCTAGAGAGATAAGAAGTGTGGGGCGGGGAGCCTGTTTGGTCTTAGTTTCCCATCATGTTCTACAGAGTGACCACTGAAATAACCCTGGTGGTAGGCATCTGAATTCCTCAATTGACTTACCTAAACATCAGTGGGTACTAGGTACTGACTGTCTTAGGAACCACGGTAGATGCAGAGACATCCTACTGGTCCCAAACTATCTCTGAAAGCCATTGGGTACCAGAGGGAAAGGTGGTTATACCTGAGGTCTAGTCTTGGACAGGAACCAACTTCGTATGGAAAAATCCACAGGAAGGCATCGAACATATATGAGCCCAAATGATTTATTTCATCTCTGGGTTAGGGAAAGGGGCTAAAAATAATTTTAAAATATGCATGAATTCAGCTTCCGTCCCTGCGACTCCATGTTGGTGGGAATTCAGGCATGGTTTTTCACCAAGCTATAGTTTTGTTACACAGCGAGTTGGTAGCATTGACTCTCGTTCTTGCATCCTCCAGGGTATTCTGGGAAAGGCCCTTTTAGAGTTTCAGCTAAGCTGAAGGAACATTGTAAGCTGGGTGCCATGCTGGGACTTCCTAAGTGTGTTATTCCATAAACTAGGGGTGTAATTACAAACCTCAGGGATCAAAGGAGACAGATGCCAACTGAGTATCATATGGTCCTGGTGCTGCTGGTTGAGTCTGTGTCCTCGCTTCAGGCAGGAGGGGGTGTCCTGTCCTGTTTCTGTGTACAGGAGAGAATTCTGGTTCACAGGCTGGGGCTGGGGCTGGGGCTCTCCTTGCTTTACTGACTTAACCCTTCCGTGGACAACATAATGTAAGTAACCATGTTGTCTGGATTCCCACCATATTTCTCATCTCTTCTCACTTACAACTGTTAATGGGATGATGGATAATTATGGGAGACATCAGAGTCAATAAATTAATTTCACAGTGGTGAGGATGTTCTCAATTGGCCTCCTCTAAGCCGAGTCATCAGATGTGATAGTGTGTGTTGGGCCTGCCCCATAACAACCCCAAACTTGGGCTGCTATGAAGTCACCCTTCAGCAAGTGTTCCAACTCTAGCCACTTAGAGGGGCTAATAAAACAGGAAAAGGACATGTCTGCTCCCAGTGTCTCTTTCTGTCACTTTTGTTGGACATTATGAAGTTGTAAACCAATTCAATCCTCCACAGAGAAGAGGAAAATGAAGGGGGAGTTCAAATTTGCTGCTTATGTGAGACGGTATCAGTGTTCAGTCAATGTGATGAACAGTACAAACAGGGCTCAACACTGCATGCCTCCTCCTCCTCCTCTCTCTTACTATGTGTGTGGGGAGGCGCACACCAGAGCACAAGTGTGAAAAGACAGTTCTGGAACTGGTTCTCTCCTCCCACCTTGCTGAGGTGGGGTCTCTTGTTTCTGCTGTGCTGCAGACCGCAGGCTCGTTGGACCACGAGCTTCCAGGTGGTTCCTTGGTCTCTACCTCCCATCTTGCTGTAGGAGCGCCCAGATTACAGATGTCTGCCACTTACCAAATCCAGCTCTTTTCCGTGGGCTCTGAGGAACAAACTCAGGTTGTCAGGCTGGTGTGATGGGCACTTTCCCCCACCGAGTCATATTCCTGACCTCCTTTCTTGCCTTCTCTTATTATTTAGTTATTGTTTCCTGAGCTCCAACTTAGTCCAGGTTCTGTTTAAGTCACTTAAAATACAATGGAAAAGAAAAGAACCAATTCCTACTCCTGGCCAGCTGCTTTTGGTGTGTGATGGAAAATTAATTAGCAAATTAAAAACAGCAGCAGCAACAACAGAACCAAACGAAACAAAAACACAGGACCTCAGAGGGTCTAGCAAACATAGCAGGGGGGCTATCTTATTCTTTGGCCTGCATTACAGTCTACCTTAAGGTGTCCATTTGTTATCAAATACCCTCTCTCCAAATCTCTAAGTGAAGCGTCTCATTTAATTTTGTCATTTCCATACATCCAATATCATCTGATGGGGCTAATAGCCTTTTGATGTGCATCTGTGAGATGAAGGAAGAAGAAGGTGGGAGGGAAGATGAAGATGGGGAGGGAGGCATGGAGGGAGGGAAAGAAAAGAGGGGATGGAAAGAAAGGAAGGAAGTTAAGGACGGATGGAAGAGAGAAATGAATGAAGGAAGGAAAGAAAAAGACAAAGTAATAGGGGAAAGACCTCTTGTCATTCATGGTGCTCTGTCAACCTCTTCTTTCTCCAAATCTAGAGCAAAAAGAATGTCCATGTTGCATTTATCAGTTTGTGAGTCCTAGAAGTGGTCTCCAGTGATAACACCCTGGAAAGTGCAGAATGCAATTCAGGGTTGAGGAAGTCACTGTGCTGACCAGGCCCAGCACCTGCTCTGGCCCATGATTTTTCCTTATTTTCATCACCCCTCACCTCAAAAGTCATGTGATCTGTCTTCAAGACCTTGAAAAGTAAACAAGACAGGGCTGGTTTGAATGTGAGCAGTGTTCCTGACATGCCCAGATGCAAAGGCTTGTCTCCTAGTGGATGTTGTAGATCTTTAGAAGAAGGGGCTTTAAGAGAGGTCCCCAGGCCACTGTGGACATGCCCTCAGAAGGTCTCTTTCCCTCCAGTTTTCTAGCTCCAGATGTGTCAGCCTCCTCTGATCTGTGCCCTTGCCGTGACCACTAACTCTCCTCATCAGATTCCAAAGCAATGAGGCCAATTGACTTAAGCCTTGGGCCTCCTAATTTGTAGGCTAATTTTGTTCTTTAGGAGACTGTAGTAGGCCCCTAGACCTTAGCACCACTGACTCCATGATGGAAATACCATTTAGGCTGTAAAATTCAGCACATGAACAGCACCACCAGCCAAAACTAAAATAAAGACCTAATCCATCAATGACGTTCTGAGAAAGTCTCTAAAAGTACTAATCTGGCTTTTTTACTTCTGCAGTTCTGCTTCTGGCTAACTGTTCTTGTTAACTGAAGTGGGTCAACCCAGGATATCATTTTGTGCTTAAAAGCTGATCCTGAGAAAGGCTCAGGGCTACACTGGGATCCAAAACACCAGTGTAGTCACCGGCCAGCTAATAAAGACTTTCTCCTGGCTTTAATCTGTGTCCTGATAGTCTTCTCTGGTGGATACTCATCAACAGAGACTGCTTCAGGCGTGTTGCTATAGCAACGAGAAACAGACTAGTGCAGGTAGCAAACACTTTTTAAATTATACCATATCCCGTAATTGTGAGATCCATTCAATAAAACATCTTGTCTAAGTCTGTGTCAGAAGCCCCACAGGGGCTTGACTGTTGAGTTGGTTAGATTTTGAATTAACTGAGGGACAGACATTTAGGTGTCCTGGAAGGCTATTTCCAAGAAGGATTAACTGAGGGGGGTGAGCCTCATCCAGAGTGGTGGCACCTTCAGGCAGCAGCCAGACACAAATAATTCCAAGTTCTGCTTCACTTGCCTGACTTCATTCCTTGATGATGAAAACATCTGCTGTCACAGATGAGTGTACATCACACAGAGAGTTTAAGTTTGACAGCTTATTAAAAATAGGAATTCATGGACCTGGCGAGATAGCTCAGTTGGTAAAGTGCCTGCTGAGCAAGCATGAAGACCTGAGTTCAATCCCCAGCACCCACAGAAAAATCCAGGAGTGGTGGCATGTACTTGCAATCCCAGAGCTGGGGAGGCAGAGACAAGGAGGATCCTGGAACTTGTTGTCCAACCAGCCTAGCCTAACCAGGGAGCTCTGGGTGTCAATGAGAGACCGTCTCAAAAAACAAGCAAGCAAAAATCAATGTGGAGAGCTGACCTCTGGCCTACACGAATGCTTACACATACATGCAGGTGCATGTATGTACACACACACACACACACACACACACACACACACACACACATACATTCACACACACAAATATGAATTTCTGCTTGGGATGCTACTGATGTAATAAGGATATATATATATATATACATACACATACATACATAATATATAACATATAGGTGCTATGTGATATATATATATACTCATATATGTATATTATATAATCTTTATATGCTTAACAAAGCCTATATGAATTTTTGGATGGGATGTCTTATCCAAAGAGACCAGAATCTCGTAACTGGCATCCATTCCTTGCTTACCTAGCTTGATTCTGCTGGACAGACTTCCTTGTGTATGGGCTGGTAGCCCCTAGCTCAGAGCTCACACCAGCGGGTGCCTGGGTAGGAACAAGGCTACAGGGGCTAGCGTGCTATAACAGCCTCCCCTCGATGGAAAATGTCTTTCCCATCAGGTTACTTTTGGGGCAAATATTTAATTCCCATCCGTGATGGCCTGGCTATTTTCATCTCTGGCATTTGAACCCTGCTGCCCTCAAGGCCCTCTGTGGGACGGCAGTGCTACTAATGCCCCTAATTGTTCACGGCCACCCTACCTTCTCCATTACCTCCATCACCCTTGGCCACCACGCTTTTAAGGGAGGAGCGTCTCATCCCTGGTCAGACGCCCAGCAACAGCTCTGAGAAGCCACGTGGGCCTGGAGTATGTTTTCCTCGCCATGTTGTTACCACACAAGAGTGGTCAGTAATCACTCAGGACTCTTTCTGTGATCTCAAAGTTTCGGTAATTTGGATAAAAGGGAAGAAATGGGTTCTTATTGCCTGGAGCTCTAAAACGGGACAGGGCAAGGTCAGATAGGCCAAATTGAAGGCTGTGTGAATTTTTAATACTTTCTGTCTCACTCAGGCACTGAAGCACACACAGAGGCAGGGAATGCATTCCTCAAAAGCCTACCCTCCCACCTCTTCCCAGCCTTGCTTCATCTACCTGAAGGCAGATATTTAACAGTACAGTTTAAATCAAGTCTTGGAGGCCTTGCTGAGATTTTAGGGCTGTCCTGCCATGGTTGACTCATTTTGTTAGTTGGTTGGTTAGTTGGTTTTTAAGACTGGATCTCACTGTGTAGCTCAGACTGACTTTGAACTCACCACTGTCCTGCCTCAGCCACTCAAATGCTGGGGTTACAGGCCTGTGCCACCACATTTGGCTCTGTAGCCTCATTGAAATCAATGGCTTGGGTCCATAAATCCGCCTGATGGTCAGGGGTCTTCAGGTACTATTGCTGCAGAGTTTAGTCCTCAGGTATTAAGTCTTCATCTCTGTGGAATGTGGTGTAGACACTATGATTCCATACTCAGTGTGACAGCTGAGCCAGAGCTTAGCAGATGACGTCCATGACAAGCCGAGTGTGGTGGTGCATGCCTGTAGTTGCTGCAGTGGGGTGGCAGAAGCAATGGATTTGGGAGTTCCAGGCTGGTGTGGCTACGTAGAAAATGCAAGGCTATCCTGAGCTTCATAGCAAGAGCATGTTTCAAAACAACCAAGAGCTACAGACATAGCTCAATGGTAGAGCATTTGCTTAGCATGCCTATGGTCCTAGGTTTGATCCATAGCACCAAGATTAAATAGGAAGAGGGAGGGATGGAGGGAGGGAAGGAGAGAGAGATTGAGCAGGCTTATTTGTGGCTGTGTAAAAGATCAAGTCCTTTTATTCTTTTACAATGGCTTCCATCACAATCAGCTATTTATTTAATTGTGTGTGTGTGTGTGTGTGTGTGTGTGTGTGTGTGTGTGTGTGTGTGTGCATAGATAGTGTGCTGGCTTATCCTTGCACATGTGGAAGCCCTGTCACTCCTCACCTTATTTTTGAGACAGGCTCTCTCACTAAAACTGGAGCTTTGCGGTGAGTGTGCTCATCGCCACATTTCTTCTTCCCAGGAGTCAGTTTGTGCCAGGTGACTATCATGCCTCTTAGCCAAGGTTGACTTAGTGTAATGGACAACTGCTTCCCTTGAGCTACCTGAGTTCTAACTTGTGAGTAGATGCTCACTTTCATCAATTGTCATCAGTGTGCAAAACTGTCACCTAGGCTTGGCCAGGACTAGGTTGTGATAGCCCTCTTTCTCACTTCTCTTTTAGAATGGGAAGTAGTCTCTGGGTGATTGGTCCACTCAGCTGAGGCCTCTCTCCTTGTCAAAGCCTCTGGGGGAAGGCCTGGGTTCCTGGGAAGGTTAAGGCCCAGGCCTATGTGGACTTGCATCCTCATACATGGTCAAAGGGTGGGACAAGAGCATAGACCCTGTGTGGCCTCCACAGAACAGCAGACTCCTAATGCTGTCATCAAAGGGGTCTTCCTTGCAGCAGACCAGAGAGCTAAGTCCCTTGAAGTATCTTTCATGGTGCAAAGTTATCCAGAGAGGGCGGGACTCTGCTGTGTAATGCTGTGTATCATCTCCATGGGGGAAGAGCTGGGTTCAGTGCCTGGGAGAGCAGATGGCTTCCAGCAGCCCTGGGAGTAATAAGATTGGAGAAGGAGCAGTCTGGGAAGATGGGAAAATCCATCTAGTACCTGGCCCCCTTGCTTGTGTCCAGCTTCTTTATGGCCAGAGTGGGCACCTCATAGGGTTATAGACATGGGAGGAACTTGCCACGAGACCTGCCTGTTCACCGGAAGTAACAGTCCATTTGCTCCTCTTTAGTGGAATTGTTTGGGATGTACTGGAAGTCTCTCCTGTGACTGTGGTTTCCGGTAGTCCAGAAGCAACCCAAGCTCTGACTGGAATTTCCTGTACTGATTTTAATCCCTCTTTCTCCTGTCTTGTCACAAGAGATGATGGATGTTGGGGTAGACTCAGCTGCTTCTCTGTGCCATTGCTCCATTTCTGCCTTTGGTATTCTGTACTTGAGGGCAGCATACAGGCCCTACCCACCCCGTACTGCCTCTTGGTGGCATTTGCTTCTTTGGATCTGCTTTGGATTTGCAGTGCTCAAGCCCTGCTGAACTTGAGAATCATCAAGTTCCTCAGGTCATGCCTCCCTAAGGATCCTGGTATTGAAGTTCAGCATAGAGTCCTGGGCTTCCTTCTGTGTATATCATCTACAGTGTAGGTAGAGCGCTTTCAGGATGCAGTGGAGCTCAGTGTCGATGGGGCTAGTGAGCATGCCACTGCTTCATGTGGGGCTGGGCAGCAAGACACAATTCCTTTCCCCCTGCAGCCCTCCACAAAGCAAACTGAACTGCAGAGGACAAAAAGTATCAGAGGTGGGAAGGGATTATTTTCATAAAGATTTATCTTATTTTGACTTATGTGTATGTGTGTGGCAGAGTGAGTATGTGCACGTGAGTACAGATGCCTATAGAAGGCAGAGACTTCAGATCACTTCAAGCCGGAGTTGCAAGCAGTTGTGAGCCATCCAGCGTGGATGCTGGGAACCAAACTTGGGTCCTCTGCAAGAACAGCGAACATTCTTAACTGATGGGCTCTCTCTGCAGTTCTAGGTAGGAAGGATTCTAATTGGGGTGGTCCATCACCACAGCTGGCTCTTCAAGGGCACACCTGAGACAAGGTGACGGGATCGCGTCTTCCTGAGCTTTGTTCACACTACTAGAGCTAGCAAAGCACCAGAGCCCGGTGCCAAACTAGAACCAATCTTACTCAATATTTTAAAAATGTTTTTCACTGACGTAGAACATACACCACGTGACAGCGACTTCTCCATCACTGCGGCGGGATGCCTGACAGGAACAGCTTATAGGACAGAGGGTTTATTTTGGCCCATAGTTTCAAAGTGTTCAGTCCACCAGAGTGGGAAAGCATGGAGGGGTGGCTCAGTCTGTGGTGGTGGACATGTGGCAGCAACTATTCACGCCATGTATGTTAGAAAGCAGAGTGCTGGAATCGGGCTGGGCTCTCGCCTTCAGTCTCACCCCAGAAAGCTACCTCTTCCATCTTTGGATAGCCCCAGAGCCTTCAACCTGGCACCAATGGCTGGAGGCAGGTGCTTAGAACATGAGCCTATGTGTGTGGAGGTGCATTTCAGATCCAGGCCATAACACACAGAGTTTTCCATCCAGAACATTTTCAATGCCCAGACATGTCAAGGGCTTTATAGCTATTACTTCCAGTTCACCCAGTTCTGACAAGTGTTCTCATGGCACATGCATCAGTGAAGCAAAGCCGAGGCAGCCTGTGTCTATGGATTTTGCAGAGATCACATGAGTGCCTGTGTTTATCTTAGTGGGGACGAGGACATGAGGAGGAGCCAGCAAGGTCAACACTGTTCTCACCTGTGAAGCCTGTTTGGTGGCCGGAGCTAGATGGCTTTGCTTATGGCCGCCATCTCCTGGCATTGAGAGATAGTGCAACCACCTAGCATTAAAAACAAGTCTACCTGATTAGATGAATTGGGGCATTTTGTCAAGTCTTGGTTAAAATGATAAACCTTTAGGCTGCATACCCATACTCATACCATTCTGCCTGGATCTCTACTTCCATTTCCCTCATTCATTATTAATTTTATTTATTTACTTATTTTTCTTTTGTGTGCATGTGTGTGTGCATGCATGTGTGTGTGTCTGTGGTGTGCGTCCACATGAGGTCAGAGGTCAACCTCAGGTCTTGTTCCTAAAGAGTTGTCTACCTTGTTTTCTTTTTAAATTAAGTTAGTTCTTTGACGAGTTCATACAGGTATGTAATACATCCCGGTTACCTCCTCCCCAGCCCTCTCTTATCTCCCTGCCCCCCCTTTTGCTGTCCCTTTTTCATAATCGTGATTTTTGGTCTTGTTGTGAGACACATTGGTTTAATGTGGACCATCTGTGTAATCATTGGATTGAGATCATCTACAGGAGCCTGGTCGGGTCACCAGTGTGAACACAACTGGAGGTAATGACCCCCCCCCTTTCCTTGATCTATTCATTTAATTCAGCAGTGATGGGCAAGCCACCCCCACCACTCCCTCTTCCATCTTTGTCTGGCTACTAATGGGCTCACTCTTATGCAGTCATCTGTGTTGGTTGAGAGTTCATCATTACAGATGGCTGTGTCTTAGCCAGGAGAGGGTGTTCTGCAGCCCTTCTCCCTCCTTTCCTGCCCTTACAGTCTCCATGCCCTCTCTTCTGCAGAGCTCCAGAAGCTTCACAGAGAATGGTAGAAGTATCTTGTTTAGGGCAGAGCACTCACCCATCACTTATTCTCAGCATCTGGTACAGCCAGAAGACTGCTTTGGTCACAGTTCACTGTTGTCAGAGGCCATGGAGGCTGGGTACCTGGAACAAGTTTCTCAGGGCCATGCACCACCTTGTTTTTTGGGACAGGATCTGACACTTGCCTGGAGCTCACAGACCATGCTAAGCTGACCAGCCAGCAGGCCCCGATAAGCGCTTATTTCCACCTCCCAGCAGTGAGATTTTAAGTCAGTGCTACTGTGCCTGGCTTTTATGTACGTTCTGGGGATCTAATTGAGGTCCTAGTGCTTGCAAGCACATTGGCTGACTGGGCCATCCCTTCAACTCTTGTGCCCACTTCTAGATGACATTTACTTATGGGAGGGCCCATTCACTGACACCTTTCACTGATAAAGATATTTAAATGGAACTTGGATGGTTTGGCCAGATGATAGTTTATTGGTTTTTAATAAGGTATGTTTGGATGAATTATGAAAACTTATGAGACAAAGCAAAGAACTAGACTTTAGTAACCAGAAAAGTCAATGAGAAAGCCCTTCTTGGCTTCGGGGTCCTCATTTGGACACTACGACAGTTGCCTTGGCCCCTGATGCTTGGCTACTCTCTGGGGCTGGACTGAGGAGGCAGGGGAGGCTGGTACCACAGCTACCACCAGATTTCTTTGCCTTTCTTGGGCATCTATGATGGTAGCAGTCATTCCTTTCCTCTTGCTTTTGGAGACTGGCAGTCTGAGGTCAAGGTAGCCATGTGACCCCACTGAGATTTCTCCCTTTGGCTTGTGGGTGGTCATCTTCTCCATGGATCTTCATGGGATTGCTCCCTCTGTGTGTTTCTATGACAGTTATTTGTTTAATAGAAATCAAAACTCAATCTAGTAGCTTCATTTTGTCTTTATCACCTCTTTGCTTATGTGTTGTTGTTGTTGTTGGTGGCGTGTATGATAGAGGTGTGTGTGTTCATATGGCTGTCTGCACGTAGGCATGCACATGTGTGTCCATGCGTGTGAAGGTCAGAGTTTGACACTGGGTGTCTTCTTCAGTCACTCACCCCTCCACTCTGTTTTTTGAGACACAGTCTCTCACAGAACCTGGAGTCTATTGATTTACCAGGCTGGGTGGCCAGTGAGTTCCAGAGATCTATTTGTCTCTGACTTCACAGCACTGGGATTACAAGTGTGCACCACCAAGTCCAGCTTTTTAGGTGGATGCTGGGGATCCAAACTCAGGTCCGCATGCTCCCATGGCAAGTACTTTACCGGCTGATCCTCAGCCCTTGGATCATCTCTTTAAAGACCATATTTCCAAGTAGGCTCACGCTCTGCAGGGAGGACGGGACGCAAAGAGTCAGGTTTTCAAGGTAAAGCGTTAGAAGGACATAATCCAGGTCATAACAGGGACTAAATACAGCATTGTGGAGGAGATATCAAGGTTGAGCCTCGCTGGCAGGAAGCAGGAAGCAGTTTGTAGGCCTGGAACGCAGGTCTTGCCCTCCAGGATCTGAGATCCTTCAAGGAAGGCATCTGCTCAAGGCCCTTTTGTCCCACAGGGTCAACCCTTATCCTGTCTGTGATAATCAGCATCACAGATACTTTGCCTTGCCTCTCTGCCTCTCAGGACCAATATGTGGTTACCGCTATAGCACATCCAAGTCTTCTACCCAAGACCCAATGTCTGGCCAGGCTCCGAGTCTTCAGTGCTGTGATACCATGCAGTCTCAGCTCAGAGTTCCCAGCACAGGCCCCAGGCAGCAGACTGCAGCAAGTCTTCTCCCGCCAGCGGTTTTCTCTGTAGGTACATGTTGAGCCCATGATGAAACTGTACATCTGTGTCGGAACCTGTACCAGTCACTTGGCAGCACGTGCTTTGATTCTACCCTTGGAAATTTAGCTCTAAGTCAGGACGTTCCAGGCTCCCTCATGGCCTTTGGACAGACACAGGCATCCCTCACGTGGGAGCTGCAGTTGGTACTCCAGTATCTTCACATTTCTTTATTCCCAATCCTTTCTAGTTTGCTTGATTTTTTTTTTTTCCTATTTAGGGTTTAGGCTTTGTGTTCTGATTCCTTGATTCATCTGAAGATTCTTGCTGCCTCCAGTGCAGGTCAGGGAATGAAAAGCCTGAATTTGCTGGCTCTGTCTACAGGTGCAGGTGCAAGGGTGTTGGGGTAGGGAAGGGGATCATAGGGGGCCGGGATGCTGTGGTCCTAGATCTGTTCTTATGGGTGATCTTGAGATTCCTCACTCCCTGCCTGAGTTTTTGGTAGGATCTCCTTTCACAGCTTCCTCACTCACACAAAGAAACCATTGTTCCAATTCTTTTAACCTTTGTTACCTGTTCTGTATTTGGGGTATTTGAGCCAGGGACCTCTGTCTGACAGCTTTTGCCCTCTTTGCTGAGGACTTTTCTCTCTGCACTGAAGATCCATCTATGGGAATTGCCATGAAAATCCAGTCCTGCTTCCAGGGCTTGTTTAAATGTCTGTCTCTACAGAAATATTCCTTGACACCCATCCTTCCTAATCTCCAACTTCTTTATATGTGTATCTCCCATGCCATCAATTTTATGTGTGTGTAGATATGTATGTAGAGGCCAGAGGTTGACGCTTCTCAATTTCTCTCTACCTTATTTATTATTATATATGTATGTGTGTGTCATGTCCATGCAGGTGCCAGCCAAGGCCAGAAGAGGGCGTTGGATCCCCTGGAGCTTGAGTTGCAGGTGGTTGAGAGCTGCCTGATGTGGGTGCTGGGAACTGAACTCCTGTCCTGTGGAAGAGCAACCAGCCCTGTTAACCATTGAGCCAGATCTCTAGCCCACCCGCCTTAGTTCTTGAGATAGGTTCTCTCAACGAACCTGCACCTTGCTGATTCAATTTGACTGGCTGGCCAGTGAACTCCAAGGATTTTCTTGTTTCTATCCCTCTAGTTCGGGGATTACTAAGTGAATACACCCTACACCTGGCTTTTATGGGGATGTTGGAGATTCAAGCCAGGCCCTCATACTTTCCAGTCAAACAATGGGTTGACTGAGCTGTCTCTTCAGTTATCAGATTTGAAACTACACTCTCCTGTTTCTACATGTCTATAGCCTGTACTCCACGTCTGAGCATACTGAAAATAATAGCCAATACTCAAAGGACCCCCAGTTAGAACAAAGGCATCCCATTGGTGGTGAGTCATTTAAGGCTGAAAGCTACCCACTGGCCATTCTTACATCTTCTCTTCTAGTCTAGTTTTATAAAGACAAAAAAGTGTAAAGGGGACTTACATGGAAGTAACTGTAAATTAGCAAAGCTGGTCCAGCTCACACTCTTAAGCCCTGCATAGGCAACTCAAGGCTGAATGAAAGATAGAGTTGGGAAGGTCTACAAATCTGTAAAAGAGCAACACCAGTTAAATCACTTCCATTTAAGAGTGTTTACCTAATCTTAATTAAGGCTTTCAATTCATTAATTAATCTCATCATCACATTTCATAATGAGCATTTCCCATCTCATTTGTGGTTTTTAAAATGGGCCACTAACTGTAGAAATTAGATTTTCCTATGAATTAATACTAGTGGCAAGCCAAGAGTGGAAATCCAGAATGCCTATCTCATTAGCATTTAATAATTACCTTCTTAGCATCTCTGCATACTCAGGCATGGCTCATCCCTATTCACTTGCTAAAACTGCTCCTGAATGGTGTGAAGTTTTCTTTTTCTTTTTCTTTTTTTTTCCTTTTTGTATTCCTTCTCTTCAAAGAAGCTTAGAGAAGGAGGCGGGGCTGGGATGGCTTTGCCTATAAAGCCCTCCCTCCTCCGGTGGGAGAAGAGACAAGCAGGCTCTTTGGGGAGAGAGAAGCTCTTGGCTGATTGAGCAGATCCACGGTATGTTCTCAGCTTTTGCTTTCTCCCCTCTGTGAGTGCTGCCCTGGCTGTGGCTTGTGCAATCTGTGTGATGAGTTTGGAACCTCTGGTCAGGGCATCATTTTCTGCGGAGATTGAGATTTGCCCTGCGGAGACAGGGGCAAGCTGCTGCTTCACAGATGATCTCCTCCCACTTTGAGTTGGTTTATAAATGTAGAGATTTCTTCTAGAATTTCTGGGGCATGATTTTAAAATATGATTGCATGTTCCTTTTCCTGAGCGACCATAAAAAAAAAAAAAGTTCTCAAATTAGCTATACTAACAACTCCACCTCTTTATTGGGAATCGGAATAAACTAAGTTTATTTCAACACTGTTTTGAAATGGACTAAACTCAAGAAGGGATGTATTCAAGTAGCAAATTTCTTTTGCTAGTAAAAGAAGGAAAGTGAGCTCCGCTTGTCTTTCCTCATTGTGGCTTCTGGACCTCTCAGCTGATTGGAATGGGCATCGCTTGTATTAGTTAGGAGTCAGTGGGCAAGCAGAGGGGCTGGGTGAATAATTAAAGATGTCGTTTCTAGTTCACGTTAAGACTTATGTGAACGTTCTTGATATTAAGGCTGTGGAGTGTTGGGTGCCCTTTGCATGCGTCATAGCTACACTAAGGCCGTTGTCCTCACGGAGGCAGGAGTTCTCCCTTCCCAGAGTCTTGGGAGTGGAAGGGAGGTCCTTTCGACATTGTGACTTTGTGTTTACCCTTCTCTAAAGTTTGGGATGAAGCTTTCCTCATGTAGGACTATATTTCTTGTGTGAATTGGTGTTCTTCTTGGCACCTGTGAAGACAGCAGGTTCCAGCCCCCTCTGAGACATCCCTGCTGCCTGTCTCGTTCTAGAAGGCTCTTGGCAAATAGCATTTTAAGTACTGTCTGCTGCCTATGCTTGCCCATGTCTCACCTCTGCTCCTTAGAGCAGGGTACAGGGTGTGGGGGAAACCAAATCATCTTTTCTTACATTTATTTATTTATTTGTTTGTTTGTTTGTTTGTCTGTCTGTCTGTCTGTTTGTTTGTTTTTTGAGACAGGGTCTCTCTATGTAGTCCTGGCTGTCCTGGAGCTTGCTATGTAGAAAACGCTGACCTCAAAATTGCAGAGATCCTCCTGCCTCTGCCTCCCAAGTGCTGGGATCCCAGGTGTGGGCACTATGCCCGCTGCGACCAATAATCTTAAACATCCACAAAATTTTCCATTTTGTCAGTTTTTACCCATTTGTTCAAACATGTTGCAATTAGAAAAATAGGAAAATGTCTTCAACAACATCAATAAATTTTAAAAAATCTTAGTCTTTTTCAATAGTGAATGAGAGATGAGGGCCGAGGTGGATGTTACCCCCTACAGCCCACGCACCTCTGCACACACCTCTACAGTGTTATTGCCAGAATGAGGATTCGTAGATGTTTCTGGGTATGTGTGTCCTGTGTATCTGAAGTCTCTGCAAGTGTCACCCTCCCCATTATAATGAATAATTGATGGGAAGGAAGAGAGGAGCAGGCTGGAGTTTGGTGCCAGGCCCTCTGGAGCATTCCCAGAACACGAACAACTGCCTCCAAGAACACTTGGAGCTATATGAGAGCATCTTTCTTATTTGTGTCCATCTTTCCTGAAAATGGTACCCGAAGACCAGTTTGGTTACTGTGAGAGTCAAGCTAAGAGGCAGTTCTAAAAACATGCCAAATACCATTACTGTGTGAAGACAACAGCATCTTGTCTGATTTTCATGTGTGTCTGGCCCAGAGAACGCAAGAATATTCCATTTCTAATGATGACATAGATTGAAAAAATTATTCCTAAGCAGTAATAAGTCACAGGTGCTGGCGAGACGGCTCAGTGGGGAGGGTGGCTGGAGCCCAGCCTCAGGATGTGGATTTAATCCCTGAACACGTGGTTCTGTTGGAAAAAGAAAATCAACTCCTACAAGTTGTCCTCTGACCTCTGTATGTGTACTGTATACACACATACACACGCACACACACACACACACACAC
>CABHPP010148171.1:0-46337 GCA_902168425.1 Peromyscus attwateri | reverse complement strand
TGACCTTCTCTCTCCCTATAGAAACATCTATAGGATTCAGAGAGTGACCTTCTCTCTCCCTATAGAAACATCTATAGGATTCAGAGAGTGACCTTCTCTCTCCCTATAGAAACATCTATAGGATTCAGAGAGTGACCTTCTCTCTCCCTATAGAAACATCTATAGGATTCAGAGAGTGAACTTCTCTTTCCTATAGAAACATCTATAGGATTCAGAGAGTGACCTTCTCTCTCCCTAAAGAAACATCTATAGGATTCAGAGAGTGAACTTCTCTTTCCTACAGAAACATCTATAGGATTCAGAGAGTGAACTTCTCTCTCCCTATAGAAACATCTATAGGATTCAGAGAGTGAACTTCTCTTTCCCTAAAGAAACATCTATAGGATTCAGAGTGAACTTCTCTTTCCTATAGAAACATCTATAGGATTCAGAGTGAACTTCTCTCCCTATAGAAACATCTATAGGATTCAGAGTGAACTTCTCTTTCCTACAGAAACATCTATAGGATTCAGATGCTAAAATACACTTTCCCATTAAGCTTCAAGTTTGAGTATCTTACCAAACATTTTTCTGCTAATAGAGAAGTCTCTTACTCATGAAACTACCCACATTTCTATTCTTTTCTAGGGAACAATGGACTAAAAAAACAGATATATTTAAAAATCGCAAAATATCCTGAATCAGTCACATCAGCCTTTGAGAGCACCAGGAAGGGATAGGACAGGAACCAATTTTTCAAATAATATATAACTTAGAAGCACCCGAGCCTCTACTAAACAAAATTAATCATTCTAGCTACAAACTGACACTTTCTCTTCATCTATTTGTGATCTAGATTTTTCAAATATTTAATCAATAAACAACGTAAGTTCTTTTTTTTTTATTAAGTTTATTTATTTTTTTCCACAAAGCAATTGCATTTTTAACATAGAACAATACATGAATCACCAGCATATATGCATACACAAAACTGCATCTTGAGTCAAGGTAGAAACAATAAATTTCTTCATTTAAACATTTCCATTTTTAACCCAGTTCCAGCATACAGTTCCTAGATCATTACTATAAACTCGAAATTGTCCCATTGCAATGAAATCTCTATTGTGCATTTCATTTCTTAAGTCTCAACACAACGTAAGTTCTTAAGCATTCCTTCTTACTTCCTTTCAAGTGGCATCCCAAACCACCTTAGATAGTCCTAAGTTATTCTCTTCATGCTGTTACGCCCACCTCTTCAAACTATCTACACGGAACTGGAGATAACGGCTAGGTGGTTAAGAGTGTACACCACTCTGTAAAGACCCACACTTTGTTGCCAGCTCCACGACAGGCAGCTGACAACCACCTGTGATTGCAGCTTAGGAGATCTGATGGCGTCTTTCAGATGTACACATACACAGACATACACACACAGATCTGATACCCCTTTTCCTACTCTGTAGGGACCTGAGCTCACATGTGCACAGACATGTGCATAAATACATGTGTGTGCGCATACACATACATTTATGAAACAAAAATCTTAGCCGGGTGGTGGTAGTGCACGCCTTTAGTCCAGCACTTAGGAAGCAGAGGCAGGACAGATCTCTGAGTTCAAGTCCAGTCTGATCTACAGAGTGAGTTCTAGGATAGCCAGTGTTATACAGAGAACTCCTGTCTTGGAAAAAAAAAACAAAAACAACAACAAAAAACAAAACAAAAAAACCAAAATCTATTTTTTTAAAAATTGAAAAAAATCTTCATAAATATCATAAGATAGATTTTCTTATGTTGTATGTTTCTGAATTTCCAAACTAGCCCTCATAAAACAATAGACTATTAGTTTTGAAACCTTAAACATTCAGATAAAAAATTTTTTTTTGCCCAGAGCTGAGGACCGAACCCAGGGCCTTGCGCTTGCTAGGCAAGTGCTCTACCACTGAGCTAAATCCCCAACCCCTAAAAAATGTTTTTTGAACTAGGTATTCTCCACTGAGCTAGGGAAGGTCAGAGAATAAGATATGGTTGCTGACCATGAAGAACTTCTATCTAGTTGAGTAAATTACACAAGCAATGATGTTTCCTGGAAAAGGGAAACATGTTACTGTGATGTAGAGAAAATAGATGTTTACAAGTGGAGATGTAGTATTACTGTCATTTTGAGTAGAGGGGCAAATAAGGTTGCTGGTGCGGAGCCACACTATGGAGGGGCTGGCCAGTCTGGCAGAAGTGGAGCCGTGGACATTTCTGTACAGCAGGATGAACTTAGGGAGCAGGAGCTAGCAGCACTCATGGCTGCAGGTGTCTGCTGGTGGAGTGGAGACAGCTTTCAAGCAGGACTGCACCATGTGCTTAGAACATCCTCTAACCAGCTCTCTGGGGCTCCACAAAGTCTTAGCTGTAAATGCTCTTTTTCTCTCTCCTTCCACCTCCTTCCTCTCCCCTTACCTGTCTTCCCACCCCCTTCTCTTCTTTCTTCATTTCTTTTTCTTCCTATGTAGGCCACAGACTGGCCTAGAATGGATTATATGGCTCAGGTAGAACTCGGGACTTAAGTTTTAAGACCACCCTGCCTGGAGGTGGGGATCAGGTGTGCACCATCTCATGTGGCTAGCCTTGGGTGGTTCATGTTTTATATGAATTGGCAATCTCACAGGATCTAGAATCATCGAGGAGACAAGCCTCAGCATGTCTGTAAGAGATTATCCTGATTAGATTAACTGAGGTGGGAGGACCTGTCCTAAGTGTGGGTGGCACCATTCCAGGAACAGCGTCCTAAAGTGAACATAAAGGAGAAGTGGAGCCTTCGACAGCATTCTTCACACTCTGCTTCCTTCCTGTGGATGCAATGTCACCAGCTACCTCATGCTCCTGTTGGCACAGCTTCTTCGTCAGGATGGACTGCGCACCCTTGAAACGTGAGCCCCAATAAACCACTCCTTCTTAAGTAGCCGTAGTCAGGTGTTTGTCACAGTGACAAGACAAGTAACTAAAAACTGTATAGGTTTCACTGCAGTTTATATGCTTTCTCCATTTCCTTCTTTCACATATCTATCATATATCTATATTTTACTATATAGGCTACAAATAATATGTATTATATATATGAAAATACATACATAGGCAGATGAATAATCAACAAGAGATGTAAGAACTGAAGGTAGCATAATTAATTAGTTCTAACTTGAAAATTATTGCTACAAAGCATTTATATTTATCTGAAATTAATGTGAAAATAAAATGGCTTTTAAAAAGTTACTGCATCTAATACCATGAAAGTTTTAATGTACACATCTCCTAACCATTAAATTCACTTAAATATAGATGAAGCTCATGGTTATTATCATGTTCTACTTTGTGAACAATTTAATATTTATGAATATTAAGAACAAGTAACTTTATCATTCAACTCAGTACATTATCAAAATGTACTATATAATTACACTTAGCTGGAGTAGATAAGATAAATCTGTATTGATTTTACCTTTGCTTTAGTCGTCTTTTAGCTGTTGTGGGAACATTAGCACCATAGCCATAGGAATAAAGAATCCTTTCAGCCTCATCTTCATTTTCAACTGAAAAATATTAAAATATGTGATGTGAAATAGTGTTTTTCCTTAAAAGTCATAGCAGAAGTAAAAGCAAAAGATGATAACAGATTAAGAATCCAAGGAACATTCATAAGGGCTAATGCATAATTTGAGAGAGGTGAAGCATATTAAAGTGTATCCTTGCTTGGAGTTGCTGATTTATTTTCAGAAGATGTTAAAGGATTACATCACCTGATAGGCTATGTTTTCTTATAGTGCAAAATAACTCAGTTATGGTATTCTAAAGGATTCAAAGGCTTTTAACATGAACTATATATTATAAAATTCAACAGAATTATAAAATCAATTTAATAAAGGTAAGTTTTGTTTTGTTTTTGAGACATGTTCTCATGTAGCCTAGGCTTCTCTTGAACTTACTACGTCAAGGATGGCCCTGGGGTACTGATCCTCCTGCCTCCACTTCCTGAGTACTGAGTATATTTCTGATTACAGAAATATACAACCATGCTGGGTATACACGATGCTGAGGACTGAATCCAAAGCTTCCTAAATGCTAGGCAGAAAATCTACCCTAAGAGCTAATCTCTAATCCCTGAAAGATATGTTTGGCATTAATTTTGTAACTGTAAAACAATTTCAGGGAAAGTAACTTAAAAAATATTGCAATTGTCACAGAACTGCCCATAAGGTATTTGAACTAATGGATCAGCTTCTTAATGGGTAAAAGTTTAAATGTAATGCCATTTCTATTGGTTTTGTGTGTGTGTGTGTGTGTGTGTGTGTGTGTGTGTGTGTGTGTGTGTATGTATTTATGTAGAGGTCAGAGGACAACTTGCAAGATTTGGTTCTGAGGACTGAACAAAGGTGATCAGGTTTTGTGGCAAGTGCCCTTATCCACTGAGCATCTTGCTGACCTGTAATGACATTTCATTGAAACATGGACTAAAAAATAGTCACCAGAGGCCATAAAATTAGTTTTATCCTTTTTGGTTCTAACTAAAATAGCTGAGTTAATCTTTAACACAATGCTAGAAGTAGAGCTATCACTGGATACATATTTGATTCTTGTCTGTCTTAAATGGCTCAAAACTCAGAGCAGGGAGAGGTAAATTTAGTTAGCATAGTTGGATATTGACAGAAGTGCTAAATCTGAGTTTAATGTTCAATGATTAATAACTCATACAGTAACTATTCTAGGGATTCGATTAGAAAAACAAAGTACTATACAACATGGGAAGTGATAGTAAAGAGACTGTATAGCATGCCTTAGAAGCAGAGCACAATGCAACTGTATTTGAGCGCCACTATTTCTCCTAGAAGTCATTAGCAAGACATGTGGAAATTGATATTTAGAGAAGGCACAGCAGAGAATTATATTTGCAGAGGCATAACCTTGTGGAGTATACAGTTTTAGTAATTGTGACAAATATGGCTGACTTTAGTCTGGAAAGTGTTGGCAAAAGAAGGAAGCTTAGTTCTAATAGTGAATTCAATGAAAATCTTCCCAGACCAAGGATTTTGTTCTATGGTAAATAAGAAACTCATAGATTAATGTAAGATGACATAATGGATGGCTTCTTGTTGTTGATGCTTGTGGTTGATATACTGTGCACCCCAATAAACTTATCTGGGGTGAGAGAACAGAACAGCCATAATATTAAACATAGAGGTTAGGCAGTGGTAGCACACGCCTTTAATCGTAGCATTCCAGAGGCAGAGATCCACCTGGATCTCTGTGAGTTCAAAGCCACACTGGAAACAGCCAGGCATGGTAACTCACACCTTTAATCCCAGGAAGTGATGGCAGAAAGCAGAAAGGTATATAAGGCGTGAGGATAAGGAACTTAGAGCTGGTTAAGCTTTCAGGCTTTTGAGAAGCAGTTCAGCTGAGATCCATTTGGATGAGGACACATAGGCTTCCAGTCTGAGGAAACAGGATCAGCTGAGGAACTGGCAAAGTGAGGCGGCTGTGGCTTGTTCTGCTTTTCTGATCTTCCAGCATTGACCCCAGTACCTGGCTCCAAGTTTGTTTTTATTACTAAGACCTTTTAAGATTCGTGCTGCAGATGCTGGCATTGCAGTAATAGGGAGAATGGCTCAGAGTTTTGTGACAAAGAGAATTCCTCACAAATTATAGTAATACTCCACAAAATTAAAACTATCCACTCCAGAAATGGAGTAAGAACTTACTCTACTACTACGATGGCTGAGCAGGAGTTGGGGTGATGAGGCAGGCACCCCAGAGAGAACGTGGGAGGAAGCAGTGCTGACAAGAGGTGCTCAGTGATCAGATAACAATGTAGACTTAGGACACATCACGAACATAGGCACCCCAACTTTAGGGAGGGAAGAGGAAATAGAACTAATGTAAGCAATGCTGGAGGACAACCTGTAGCTGTGGGGATCCAACTAGTGGTGGCAGGTGTGGCTGTCTGTGGAGCCGTTCTGCTTCCTTCCGTGTTTTAAATTGGACTCTTTTTTTTCTTTTCAGAATTGCATGGGCTCTTTGAGTATTGAATTATTAAATTCTTATTTCTGCTATTACATATAGATTGCTAGATTTTATAGCTTAAATAACACAAATTTATTATCACACAGTTCTTAGAAGTAGATCAGCTGCTTATTCTCAAAGATCCCTTCATCCCAAGTGCTGGGGATGGAATTCAGGGCCTTATGCGCAGAAGGTAAGCCCACCAGGCCCCACAGGTTTTAAAGTCAGAATGTTGACGGTTTGAGGGAGCTCTGGGGAAGATCCTGTTTCCTTGTCCTTTTCTACTTCCAAAGATGCTGTTACGCCACAGTCCAGTCCCTTCTCCCAGTTTCAAAACAAACAGTACAGTGTGTTGGATTTCTCCAAGCCTTTACTTTCCTCACCTCTCTCCTCTTCTCTTGTGATTACACTAAGCTCAACCACATAACCAGGATACTCTTGGCTGTGGAGCCTTAACTCAGTCACAACTGCAGAGTCTCTTTTGCCATCTAAGTTAAAATATCCAGAATCCAGAGACTGGGACATAGTCATCGTTCTCCGTCTACCACAAATGGACACCAACAGTTCTTTGTCTGATTTACATTTGGTATTTTCCCCGAGAAATCTTCTTTTTTTTTTGAGGAATCTTCTTGTTTTAGATATCATTCTGTTGTCAGATATAAAACAGTGATTACTTTATTAGGGTCCATGTCTTGGGTACTCATTTATTTATTTATTTATTTTTAAGTATTTATTTATTATGTATACAGTGTTCTGCCTGCATGTGTCCCTGCAGGACAGAAGAGGGCACCAGATCTCATCCTGGTTGTGAGCTACCATGTGGTTGCTGGGAATTGAACCTGGGTCCTTTGGAAGAACAGTCACTGCTCTTAAACGCTGAGCCATGTCTCCAGCCCTTGGGTACTCATTTATTAATCATCTTTTTTGAATGAGTTTGATGATGTCTGTCCCATCTCTTTTTCTCTTATGGCAATTACTTTCAGACTGTATCTTCAAGATCTTCCCTAATTCCAAGAGGGAATGATCCTTTCCTTTTCTGCAGAAGGCTTGCAGCTTCGGCTCTTCCACAGAGCCTCATTTCAGGTTAGTATTGGTACGCTGAGGCTCACTGGCATAAGGATGGCCAAGGCATAGCACCATTTATTGAACAGTTTCTTTTCTCCTACCCACTGCTCTGCTGCTTTTGTTGATGAGCAAACACACACGTGCACATGGGTCTGCTTCCAAGTTCAATCTCTGCCTAACTGTTGTGTGCGTCTTTACAGGACCACTGTGTACTAGCCAGACACTCTAACTTTACAAGAAATATTAAAGGCACACAACACCACTCTTGTAATCCCCCCCCCCCCGCCTTTTTTTTCCAAATTCACTTTGGCTCTTGTTTTACAGTCTTTGAGTTTCCATAAAGTGAAATATAGAAAGAGCATGTTGGAATTGTGTTTGAGACAAAATCAGATCATAAGGACAGAATTCATGATAGATTTCTTGACACTAAGGGAGAGGTCCCTTATTTTTCTTATGTGGTGATATTTTAATTGTGCTCTAACAAATAAAGCTTGCCTGGAGGTCAGAGGAAAAAGCCAGCCACTATAGTAAACATAGAGGTCAGGCAGTGGTAGCACACCCCTTTAATCCTAACATTCGGGAGACAGAGATTCATCCGGATCTTTGTGAGTTCAAGCCCACACCAGGAACAGAGATAGACGTGGTGACACATGCCTTTAATCTAAGCACTAGTTAACCATAGAGGTCTAGAGGTCTGTACAGACAGACAGGAAGTGATAGAGCTGGGCAGAAAGAGGAAGTGATGTAGCTGGGCGGAGAGAGGAAGTAAGATGGCAGGGCACAGAAAGTGATATAGGCCTGAGTATACAGGAAACAGCTCTCTCTTGGGCTGAGGATTTCCTAGCAGTAAGAACTGTGGCTGGCTTGTTCTAGTCCTCTGATCTCTCAATTTTCCCCCCAGTATTTGGCTCTGGGTTTTATTAAGAAAACCGTCTAGCAATTCGTCTTATACTCTTCGTATTTTGTGTCTTTTTAGTGTTTGTCAGCTGACTCCTAAGTATTTCATGGTTGTTCTTTTTTTGACACTACTCAAGGAAATTATTTTTATGTTAACTTTTCCAGTTGAGGGCTTCTAAATTTGTGTGTGTGTGTGTGTGTGTGTGTGTGTGTGTGTACAATGACTTCATATTTTGGTACTTAGATGTAGTAGTCATTTCATTTGAAAATGTAAAGGCCATCTTTTCCTTTCTGGTCTCCCTCCCCAATTCTCCCCCTCCTCCCCACCTTAGACTTGGAGTCTGCCTCTCCAGCTTCGCCTGCTCCAGCTTCCTGAACAGCGTCTACCGTGTTGCACTTGACTTTGTCCTTCTTGGTAACTAACTAGGACAGCTAAGTACCCAAGTCTGGGTTAAACCCAGCTCTGATCTTCATAAGATTATGCCTTCCTTCTGGCCTTATTTCATTAGTATGCGCAAATGCAGTTTACTATGCTGAGAAAGTAGAAACCCTTGCCTTGTTCTCCTTTTAATGGGGAACACATTCAGTATTCACGCCACAGATTGAACAGTAGCCATGGCTTTTCTGTAGATGTTCTTCCACAGAGAAATGCTTCTATTACTAATCTGCTTAGACAAAATGATGTATGTCTAGTAAAACAATGTTATGAGTATGGACCATTTCGATAATAATGTGACATGAAAGGGAAGAGTGAAACATGAAAACTAGAACGATAAACAGGATGAATTTGGTTGTTTTTGAAAAGAGGGTCTTGCTATGTAGTCCATACTGGCCTTGAACTTCTGATCCTCTTACCTTAAAAGTACTGAGTACTGGGACTATGAGTGTTCAGATCCTGCCCAGTATTTTGTGCTGTTTTAGTAAAGCAACAGAGAGACATTACGCAGGCGTATGACAGGGTCATGTCTGTACTTTACAAAGATCATTGGACACCACTGAAGAAGCTGCAGGTAACTCTGGAATCTCCTGCAGTTGTCAGACACTGACCGTGACAATGGAAAATAAGACAATGATAGGAATGAAATAAAACATAGCTATAAAAAATATAGCTGGGCGCTGGTGGCGCACGCCTTTAATCCCAGCACTTGAGAGGCAGAGGCAGGTGAATCTCTGTGAGTTCAAGGCCAGCCTGGTGTACAAGGTGAGATCCTGGACAGCCAGGACTGTTACAGAGAAACCCTGTCCTGAAAAATCAAAAACAAAACAAAACAAAAATATAACCCTTCCATGAAGTGTATCCCAAATAATTAGAACCTTACCTAGATTCTAATTCAACTCAAGTGAAGTTTAAAGACTCTTTTATAAGAAAGCCAATTCTGAATTTTGAACAGAAATAAGTATAGCTATAGTAATTGCTAATTTGAATGTTAATTTAAAACAACCCTTAAAATTTGAGACAAGACAGATGAATATGGTGGCACAGGCCTGTTTTCCCAGCTCTTGAGAGACCAAGGCAAGGAAGATCACAAGTTCAAGATCAGCCTGGGCTAGTATGGGCTGTGAGAAATCTGTCTCAAAATTAAAACATACAAGAACAAAAAGGACAAAACCCGACAGAGTCGGTTGCTAGAGTGTTCAGCTTGTATTCATAGGGCCCCAAGTTCAATATCCAGTCCACATGACATAAGCAAGGTGCAGTGCGCTCTGATCACCAGCAACTGCGCTGGCAAAGGAAGCAGGTTCAGGAGCTCAAGGTCATCCTTATACAAAACAAGCTTAAACAAGTTTGAAGCCTTTCTGTCTCCAAAAAAAAAAAAAATCAAGACAGTATGATGGGAGGGATAAACACATGAAAATTAAACATCGAAGATTATAATGCAGTATACTACTGAATTTCAAAATTCATGTATCATCTCCCCTTTTAGTTATTTCTCATCTCCAAGGTTTAATTAATACATAACTGAGGTTGGCTTAGACCTGGACATCTTCCTGCCTCAGTTTCCCGAGTGGAGGATAACAGGACCGTGTCCCCATGCCCACTGGGGCTTTGGTTTTCACCGCTGTGCTAGGGACCAAATCCAAAGCTTGCACAGAGGAGAAGAGCACTCTACTAGGGAGCGACATGGCAGGTCCTGAGGTAAAAATGTTTCCAAACTTTCTATTCCTAGCTCCTGACACAAAGAAAATTTAGTACTTATAGAATGAGTCAATTAAACACATAAAATCTATCAAATTTAGCCTGTTTATTCTTTTGGTTTTTCGAGACAGGGTTTCTCTGTGTAGTTTTGGTGCCTGTCCTGGATCTCACTCTTGTAGACCAGGCTGGCCTCGAACTCACTGAGATCTGACTGCTTCTGCCTCCCGAGTGCTGGGATTAAAGGTGTGTGCCACCACTGACTAGCTCATATTTACTTTTTTGAGTCTAACTATTGAAAATTTATACCAAGTAATACAGAAAATAGAGAACACTCTTTACAGATGATCAGCACTTACATTTTAAATCACTATATACCAAGGTATTTTTAGAAAGGATGCTAGCTTTCCTCTGTCATGGTCCAAGTAAAGGGGGTGGGGCAGACTTACTCTCTGCTGTCTGCATTATTATCTCGTCAAGCTCTTTTTCCAGTTTCTCGTAAATGTCTAACCTCGCCTGATGCTCGGAGTTCTGTGCTTCGAGTTCGGTAATGCGTTTTTCAGAAGAAGACTGGAGACTATAAAATTCTTTAGTTAAAACCTAGTAGTGGAAGAAGAGAACGACAAAAGTTCAAAGAGGTAAGAATTCCTCAGGCTCACAGCTAAAAGAAAGAGATGATGCAGAGATATATTTATGCTTTTTCTCCTTTCAGCTATTCAAATGTTAAGAAAAAGCAGCTCAACTAAGAGGACTAATGAGGAAATCATGAATTTATTGCCAAGTAAAAAATTCTGGTGCTTTTAACTGAAGGTTATAAAATGCTTTGTCAATAATTATATATGCTGAATATAAACGAATTTAGGGGCAAGATGAACATTTGCTTGTTAGAGTTCAAACAGATGCAGCCGTGTGAAATCTACCTAAGATCAGTTAGGAGACAGTTAGCACAGAACTGTATAAAAACAATGTAAGGAGCTCTCCAGCTTTCCATTACTCAATCTGCACTGTCCAAGCTTTTAGCATTTTTGGTTTCCTAACAGGCTTGAGTCCAAATAAAAAGTAAATGTAAGTCCCACATAGGGCAATAGCAGAAATGCCTTTGCAAAGAAAGGTTTCTTAAAAAACTCTTTGAGAAGGATCAGGAGATGTAAATTCTGATTATTATTACATAAGTACATGACAACCTGCTGAGTCCATTTACCAACCTTTTTAAAGCTAGCGTGGGGCTTGCCAGACACCGTGGCAGAGTCAGGCACTTATGCAGTAAGTAAGTCTGGTGCCCAGAAGAGTTCAGTCCTGTGACCACGGACAGGTGGCAGAGAACGTACACAACTGTCCTCCAACTTTCACAGATGTGCAGTGGCACAGATGTTCACACAGACACACGTCATTCACACACACAACAATAATAAATTCAAAAACTTCTTTTGCCAGGCATGGTGGTGCACACCTTTAACTTGGGAGGCAGAGGCAGGCGGATCTCTGAGAGTTCGAGGACAGCCTGGTCTACAGAGCGAGTTCCAGGACAACCGGGGCTGTTACACGGAGAAACCCTGTCTTGGAAAACAAAAAACAAACACATTACTTTATGTTTATTTTATGGGGTGAGGATTGTGCCTGCTAGGCAATAGCTTTGCCACTGAACTACGTTCACAACCCAGTGATAAAATTGGCAAGAGTCAGTGTATATAGTTATGAGGAGCTCTATCCGTCTACTATGAAAAAAGTATATTTTATACATTATGAAATCCTAAAATATCACTTGATTCTATGACACACAGCTGTTTTTAATCTGACCATAGTGAGATTTATAGTGTTAAGTTCTTCACTATTATAAATAACACTGATGAGTATCTGTTCATGAAGCATTTTGCATATTTTACATATTTAAAATACAGCCTAACAAATACACAGTGCCAAACTGTTTTCCAAAAACAATATGCTTATCTAGAATGTACAGATCTTTTAAAGTAGTGTTGAATGGTAGATCAACAAATACAAAATCCATACATTTAATAAATTAGAAACAAATCTTAGAATTGATTTACATTATAATTTGGGGAAATGCTTTAATACTTTAATTTTCAATTATGAAAGGTTTAAAGTTTTTTTGGATTTTATTTTTATGTGTATGAGTGTTTTACCTAAGTGTATGTCTATGCAGCAGAGGCCAGAAGAGGGAGGGCACTGGATCTCTCGTGACCGGAGTTAGAGCCAGTTGTGAGCCACCAGGAGGTGCTGAGACTAGAACTCAGGGCCTCTGAAGAGCAGCCAGTATGGTTACCGACTGAGCCATCTATCTCTTCAGGCCCCAGGAAGGGCTTTTAATTGACCAATTTTCAGTTTCATTATCTTCCATTTTGTATTGACCTATAATTGTATGTTTTCATAACTAAGTACATTCATATGCAGAGAGAAAAACTAGAAATGTAAAATGCTTAGGTTTAGCTGGCATCCAAATACCATGTATTTTAAAATGTAATATTTCCTCTCATTTCTTTAGAAAATTCTTAAAAAATATCGACTAGTCTCTATCTATTCTTCCACTTGTACCACAGAATTAGTTTGCTGGATTAAAAAACATATGCTGAAAGCTGGCCCAGTAACACGGCTCTGTTTCCCAAGTTCCACACTGTGGAAGGGAAAGAACTGATGACTGTAAGTCATCTTCTGACTTCCAAATGCCCTCTACCTTGCACACAAGCATGCACACACACGCACACAGAAGTAAACAAATGTAAAATTTTAAATGCTAAAATAGTACAAACAGTTTTCTTGCTGAAAACTGGAAAACATAAAATCCCAACTATCCCCTTTCAGAAGGACTGTGTTTTGTCTCATACACACCATTATACTTCTATCGTTTACTTCATAGCGACTTCATTTGTCTTACATAAGTATTCCCAGTAATTGAAAGCTTTTAGTTGTTAGTATTAAAGAAACCATTTCTAAATTTTTTTGAAAAACAATTTTAGTCATTTTTGGTGCACATATTTCTGCTATTCAGATATCTTTTCTTTCTGTTTTTGAAACAAGGTCTCATTACATAGCTCTGGCTGGGTATGTGGGCCTCGACCTGTCACCTGTCTCAGCCTCCAATGTGCTGGGGATTCCAGGTGTGATAACTCCTCCTGGCTTAATTATAATCCTCGTTTTCTTGTGAGGATAAGATAGAGTTCTCTAGGAAGAATGAGGCTCTATGTAAATACTATACTTTGGAAGCTTACACACTCTGCTGATGTCAAGGGAAAATTGCAGAAAGGTACCTCCAATTTCTTCTGATATTTTTCACATTCCAACTGGCACTGTGTGAGATTTCTTGCAGTTTCCTCTTGCAGGAGTTGAACACGTTCACTTTCAAAGGACTTCAACTTACTCTGATGGAGAAATTCAGATATTTTGCTTTCTGTACTTAGCTGGAGTTCTCTGTATCTGAAAGAAGAGAACGTGATGGGTATCTAGAGTAGCCGTGAGGGTTTATGGGAGCACCGACCTCACTTCTACTTTCCAAACTACCATATTATGATTACACAATTAATAATTTATCTTTATTTAGAAAAGCTTTTATAATTTAGTTAGGCATATGCATGGGAATATGTACTAAAAATATCTACTTGACTATTATATGGAATTTATGTGCCAATTATCAAATGGTATATTTAACAACACAGATGGGCCATTCTCTTTATTTCATAAGTATAACTGTAATAAAAATAATTCTAATTAACATACAAGTATGCTACAGCATACTCTAAGTTTGAAAATATTCCATGTTGATTGTGTTCTAAGAAAAAGCAAAGCAGACACTCTATACTTTTTCACAGAACCCCTACGAATCTAGTAAAATGTTATTAAAATTCACTTACTCAAATAGTGAGCTAGTATCATCTGTAAGAGATAATGGGACTACACTAGACAAAAGGTTGTTCTTTTTCTCTTAAGGAACTTACAATTTCTGGGGAAGATAGGAAAATAAACATGAAAATCCAAGAGTGGTATGATTGGTTCAATATGACAATCTTGAGGTTTGATGGGAACACACAGAAAAGAGACCAACTTTCTCTCTCTCTCTCTCTCTCTCTCTCTCTCTCTCTCTCTCTCTCTCTCATGCGCGCGCGCGCGCGTGTGTGTGTGTGTGTGTGTGTGTGTGCACGCGTGTGCGTGTGTGTGTGTGTGTGTGTGTGTATGTGTGTAATCTAAGAACACGGGCTTTAATGCACATACTGAAGGCCACTTCACTCTTGGCGCACCATCACCTTTGGAAATAGTGTCTTACATGCAGGCTAGAGAAAGTCCCAGGCAGTGCATATGCTATACCTTGTAACAGCAAGGCTTTAAGAAAAAGTCAGCTTTTATGCTGTTTTGGAAAGCCCTAGCATTATGTGTGTGAAAAGTTCTTACAGTTCCACCAGAAATACTGTTTTAGGTTGGAGGGATGGTTCCGCAGGTAAACGCTTGCTGCGGAAGCCCAAGGACTTGAGCCCCCTCCCTAGCACCCCCAGACAAAGCCCCGATGGTACACAGTCATCATCTCAGCACTGGGGAGACAGACAGGAAGCTCTCTGGTGCGTGCTGCTACACAGTGCAGCTAAATTAGTTCCATGTTCAGTGAGAGACCCTGCCTCAAAAAGCAAAGTCAAGAGCAACTGAAGAAGACTGATACTGACCTCTGACCTCCACACCCATACCCAAGTTTACATCGTGCCCTCAATACATGTGTACACAAACATGCACACACATACTTCCTTATATGGAGAAGCACATATAGGTAAAACTATATGTTGAAATATAATTTCATAAACCACAAAGCTCACCCTTTTAGGTAAAGACAATTCAAGAGTATTTAATAAATTCACAAAGTTATGCACCTGATACAATATTTGCAGTGTGTATACATGTGTGTGCACATGTGTGTGAAGGTCAAAGGTAAAGCATGCACACCATTCCTTGGGAACTTCCCATCTCGCCAGCAAGTTCCACATTGAGGGATCTTCTTGATTCCTTCCCAGTGCTGGGGATGACAAGTGCGTCTCTCCGTGCCTGGCTTCGTGGTGTGTGGCTTTCGGAGTTGTTCTCTACCCATTCTTTCTCTGACTTCGACAACTACTAATTTTTTTAAAATAAATTTGCTTACTGTGAATGTCTCAAATAGATTCATATACTTAGTGGTGTTTGATGTTTTCAAGTTTCCCTCACATTGTAGCATGAATCAATACTTCATTTCTTCTTATGGCTGAATAACATGCCACTTTATGGATATACCATATTTGTTTATCCATTTAACAGTTGAGCATCTGAGCTGTTCCTGCTTTTGGGCTATTATGAGTAATGCCACTATGAACATTTGTATGCAAATTTTTATAAATACGCTCTCATTCCTTGTAGTCCAGAGGAAACCCTATTAACTATTCAAAGAATTGTGAAACTATTTTCCAATAAAGTTGTATCACTTTATATCTCATCAGCAACAAAGAGCGTGACAGTTTCACCAACTTCTTTTAACCTTTATCAATGTCTACGTTACTACAGATAGTCTAATGGGTATTGAGTGATACATATTTATCATGCTCAAAAATTTATTAATTCAGTATTTTACTGTAATGGAAATGTCTCTACTCTTTAGGTCAGGTTGTATTGCGAATTCAAATGCATAAACACATGAAATCATCTAGCATGATGTCACACACCTGTAATCTCATATTGGGGAGCATGAGGATAGGGAACTGAAGGTCATCCTAGCCTACATAGCAAGTTCAACGCCAACCTAGGATTTTTTGAGACTGTTTCAAAAAAAAAAAAAAAATCAACCCATGCCAACCAACCCAACACCAAACCATCATGTCAATACTTTTTCTGAATGCCAAACTGCAGGACATATATAAACCACGTAACTCAAGTAGATTTGGAAAAGCAATTGAGAATGAGGTGCTGACATTTAAGGTAATTTTTTTTTGGAAAGACTCATCTGAGAAATTGGCCTTTTCTGGGTTTAGACCACTTTAGGTGTTTTTGATACCAATGGCAGCTTCAAACAGGCGATTAGACTAGCTCTAAGCACCACCTGCTCTTATCCACTACCTGGCACCTGAAAATTCAGTTCAGCATTCATGTTCTTTCCCTGTATGAAAACACAAAGCAGCAGACACACTCAGACACTTGGAATACAGGCAACTCAACAACAGAAAACAAGAAATGTCTCCTAGAAATCCAAGTCCAGTTTAGGAACGGAGCTTCTCCAACACCAAATGGTAATTCTCAACACTAATTGATTTTCATATTGTTGAACCAGGGAAAGAACTTGCCTTCAGTCATTATGTCTTTGTAATGGTCTTGATGATTTTAATTTGCTAAATTGACCTGAGAAATGCTGAGCAAACATAATAGCTACAAAAGCAGGTCTAACAGTGAGGAACTAACTGATGACGTCAAGAGCTGGGCCTGCAGTTTCAGGTAACTCCCACTTAACTTGTTTTGCTCACATAACCTGTTGCGTTCTCCACTGCTGACTCAGATCTCTCATCTCCGCCTCTCACACTGCACACTTACTTGAACCAAGTCAGTACTGTCCACACAACATCTTCATGTTTGGCATTCTACTTGAGCACAGTAACCTTGAGAGGTCAAATTTCCTATGAAGCGCAATCAGAATCTCTGCCTCTCCTCACAGCCATCCTGTCCTGAGCCTGGTATCTGGCTACATTTGTCCTTATGATGTATTTGTAACTGGTTCTAGTTTTCATAAGAGCCACCTAGACATTAAACACTACTTCAAAGCAAGAACAGAAAGTCCTAGAGTGAACTGTTTAAAGAAATATTCACTGCACCAGAAACAGAGCTAGAAGAACAAAGAGCAAAAATCTGCTGTTACATAGGAAGTTACAAGAAAGTTAAACCTCAACAAAAGTCTTCCAAGTTGGGGCTGGGGGAGAGCCAGTCAGTAGCATTTGCCTCACAAGCATGAGGAGGCAAGTCGCATTCCTAGAGTCCACAGAAACCAAAGCTGAGTGGGTGGTCTGAGCTTACAATCCCAGTCCTGGAGAGGCAGAGACAGGCAGATGTCTGCGGCTCCCAACTCGGGCAGCTCAGCTAATACTGTAGTATGTGGAGTAAAAACCAAACCAAACCCATAGAACACCAGAACAACACTTGAATTTGTCCTTTAACCTCGAGAAGTGCCTGTACACCGGTGTGCACACATGCACACACGCATGCCCAGCACAAATTAAGGGGGGAGGGGGGAAGTGCTGGCAACGAGATCATAATGCTAAGTGACATTTATTTTCAGACCTTTCCCCTGGTTTTTTTTTTTTTTTTTTTTTTCTTTTTTTTTTTTTTTTTTTGCCTCTCCACCCCAGCTCTTTGAGATAGGATCTTCTCCAGGTTAGGCTGGCTCTGGGCTCACTGTGTAGGGCAAACAAGACCTTGCACGCTGATCCTCCTGCTTCTACCTCCCCAGTGCTGAGATTACAGGGGTGTGCCACTGTACCAGGAGTCATTTATTTCCGCTCCTTCTGCCTCCCCTACCTCTCCTTCTCTTTTTCCTTCCTTCCTTGCCCTTTTCCTTCCTTGTTGGCAACTGAACAGACTCAAGCGCTCTGCTTCTAAGCCTCATTCTTCCCATTATGAAACTGATTTCATTTCAGTTCTTCATTCAAATGAGAAATAACTGCTTTTCCAACTTGGTCTACAAAATATTTATGGTTCCCCCTCCATTAAAATTGGACATGTATTCGGGAACACAACTACCTAATCTCATTTTGTAGACAAACAGTGTATGGCAAAGTACCCAAAATGTATTGTATTCAGTGGTAACGTTCATGTAATCACCACAAACAGGAAATGATCTGCATGTTAGGAAATTTACCAGCTGCTCCTGTTTGGAAGTAGGACGATGAAATGGTTGAGGCAGAACACTTGTCTGAATACAGCAGGACAACAGAGTATAGAAAAGGGAGGCCGGAGGCCGGGTGGTGGTGGCACACGCTTTTAATCCCAGCACTCGGGAGGCAGAGGGAGGTAGATCTCTGTGAGTTCGAGGCCAGCCTGGGCTACACAGAGAAACCCTGTCTCGAAAAACCAAAAAAAAAAAAAAAAAAAAAAAAGAAAGAAAAGGGAGACCGGACCTCCTGACTCCAGGCAGTTTGGTGAAAGTTAAGCACAGTGGCAGCATGAGGGAGGGATTCTCAGGAGCTGCAGGAAAAGCACCGGCAGACAAGGGAACGCTGCTAGAGTGCTTTAAGATGGGCCACTACAGGGCCTTTCCTTCTGATTCTCTACGTGACCGGGGCAAAGGCTTCTGGGAACTGCTCTGTACTTGAAGGCAGGGTTTCAACACAAGAATGTCCCTGGACCCCCAGCCTTTGGTGCGTTTAGCTGTAGGAAATGGGAGCTGACACGGGCAGAAGCTAACGGATCTAATCAGATGAGAATAAAATCTTGCTCATAGCATGATTGCTGCTTATATTTCCATTTATTTCCCTCTTCCTTTGCACAAGTAATTTATCACATTTCATTTGAATTGTGTGACTAATTAAACCAAGTCTTAGGGCGGAACCCACTACTTCCAACTCCATTTCTCCTTGTAGACACAACCAGTTACCACTTTTCTTTGTAACGTTCTGCAGCACCCCAAACACACATGTGTCATGTATAGAAGGGCAGACTCCAGTCTCCATGACTTTTTTGTTGTTGTTTTGTTTTTTCAAGACAGGGTTTCTCTGTGTGGCTTTGGTGCCTGTCCTGGATCTCGCTCTGCAGACCAGGCTGGACTTGAACTCACAGAGATCCGCCTGGCTCTGCCTCCCGAGTGCTGGGATTAAAGGCGTGCGCCACCGCCGCCGCCCGGCTTGACTCTTTTTTATCTATAGTCCCTTTCCTCACTTTACATTCCTTGGACTACTTTATTTGGCTCACATTAGTTTATTCTTTTTATTTGGCTCACATTAGTTTACAGCGTGAACACAGTCATGATTAATTCCATCTCACTGACTAATTCTAAGGGGAGAAACATTTAGATGGTGCTTGGACATGCTGCTGAGTATTCATGCTTTTTCAAGGAACATCCAATAACTGCCTGCTGTGCACAAGTGAATGTTTCCATCATGAAGCAGCATTGTTGGATCACATATTTAGAACTCTGGTATGCTAGCCAGGCATGGTGGCGCACACCTTTAATCCCAGCACTTGGGAGGCAGAGGCAGGTGGATCTCTGTGTTTGAGGCCAGCCCGGTCTACAGAGAGAGTTCCAAGACAGTCAGGGCTACACAGAGAAATCCTGTCTTAAAAACAAACAAACAAACGCCGGGCGGTGGTGGCGCACGCCTTTAATCCCAGCACTCGGGAGGCAGAGCCAGGCGGATCTCTGTGAGTTCGAGGCCAACCTGTTCTCCCAAGCGAGTTCCAGGAAAGGCGCAAAGCTACACAAAGAAACCCTGTCTCGACAAACCAAAAAAAAAAAAAACAAAAAAAAAAAAAAAAAAAAAAAAAACCAAAAAAAAAACAAACAAACAACCTCCCCAAAACAACCCAACCAATCAAACAAAATACCCCTTTTGTATTCTGTCCAATTTTATTCCTTAAATAGTTATATCAACATAAGATGATACCGGAAATATATAAATGATGGCTTTTCATATCTTCACAAAAATTTTCATTACCTAGAAAATATTTGCTATGTATGTTTTATGAATTAACTCTTTAAATATTGCTTGTTAGCTTTCTCTTTGATATAATTTGCAAAAATCTTTTTATGTGCTGAGGATAAATCCTCCACTTAGTAGTGGAGGATCTGCCTAGTGTTTATTCAGTCCTCAGGAAAACACACACACACACACACACACACACACACACACACACACACGGCAAAACAAAACTTTCCATGTTACTAAGCACTCTTATCAATGTTTTCATCTGTATCATGATTTTCTACTCTATTAATTCCTCTACCATTAGACATTTAGTCTCCTCCCTCATTTCTTGCCTAATCCCTCCCATCAAACAATCCCAGTTTATTTGCCTAACATTATAATGAGCTTTCTTCTGAATCACGTTTGAATTTCCAAAAGCAAAATACATGTTTTAAGGAATCAGGTTGCTCTAAAGACCCTATTGAGCAATACTAGCATAATTTAAAGTTTGTGGGTCATTAATGTTCTCACTTTGGTAGAGAATATTCTTATTTGTTTCCCCATCCTCTGATATACTTCTTTTCAAAGGAGGAGACTGATTCATCATTTTCACACATATTTAGATACTATTTGTGGATGTCACTAAGTCACAAGAATTTATGAGAAAGATCCTAAGGAAATGACAGTGATTGTAAGGGGAAGTCTTGGAAAAGGAGGGGAGAGGGGATGTTTTACCTCTCAGGGTTTGACTCAGAAGTAATTTCACTCATGGCAATTCCAAATTTTGATAAGACAAATCGCAACACTTAGCAGGTAGAGGAAGGAGGTTCAAGAGTTTAAGGTCATTCTCAGCTATATAGTGAGTTCAAGGCCAGCCTGGGCTATTTGAGATACCATCTCAAAAACAAAAAACAAACAACAACAACAACAACAAAAAATCCTCCCAAACCAGAACAAAAGAATAATTACTATTTATTAGAGATTCATTTCATGTTGTGTTAAAATAGAAAATACTATGTGAGATTGTGTTTTTGTCCATACATACCTAGAAACCAAATCAAAATTCTTTTAAATGAAAAGTGGGGCAGCAATTACAGGAGCTTAAGTACATCCCCATGAAGTTATACACAAAGCTCTGGTCACGTGGGTCTTTCCTTCAGCACTGTGGACTTTTCCAAATTGAAGAGCAATCAGGTACGGAAAACTGAGAAAACTCCCATCAGTGTGGAAGAACGATTACCATAGGGCATGAGAAAAGAATGTAAAAGGCAGTGGATATCTGTGCAAACGTTTCTGTCATTGAGATTTCTCCAACCAGTTAGCTTCGCAGCTGTAATACTGCATCTGTCATTTTTGGCTTACAAGCTAATTCTTTAATGAATGTGAGACATGTCTTTTTGCTGAGTTAAAAATGCTGAGTATGTTTAACAACTGTACCATGGATTTATGAGAATTTCAAGCATGCGTTTAGAGTAATTCAATGCATCTATCATATCATGATCAAATAAAATTGTAAGGCCATTAATAAAATAAACACTATGTAGTAATATTTGGCAACTTGTTAAGGCAAAAAGTAGGTTTTCCAGGTATGTACTTAACTGATAAAATAAAAGTACTTAACTGAAAGAAACAGAAGAAAGGAATGCTGTCTTAAAATAAACCAGAGCATGCAGGACAGAAACTTTCAGAGTAAAACATTTTCTAACAGTGCTGCTTTCCGTTTTGTCTTTTCGGGAAACGTGACAACTCTGAAGATTCAGCCTGACCTACCCTTGGAGCCAAGAGTAGGCACTGTATTTGTGTTTCACTGCACTCAAAACTCCACCCACACTCCTTTCACTGTTGTGTGTACAAAGAAAAGAATGAGATATATGAACTGCACCTAAAAACATCATTAGAAGAAGCAGCTTTTTTTTTGCATGGCGGCATGCGCCTATGAGGCAGGCTCACTATGATCCCAGCTATCCCAGTGACCCAGGAGGCAGGAGGACTACAGGCTTGACATCAGCTTGGTGATGCCCTGTCTTTCCATAACAAGACAACACAGCAGGTGGTGTATAGTCTGTGGCTGCTTGCTGGCCCACCATACCCAATGCTGAGTCTTGGGTTCAGTCTTAGTACTCCATCACAAGAAGAAAGAAAGAAGGAAGCCCCTCTGGAGGTTGCTTTGCTGACAAATGGCATGAAGCAGAGACAGTAGCAGGGTGGAGGCAAACCACAGAATACCAAGTACTGTAAGATTCAAAAGGAGTAAAGAAGTCACTGGTGCTGATTTCTGGAGAAAAGTCATGTCCTAAAAAAAATCTTAACTTCCAAGAAATGGTTCAGAACTGCAGGAGAACACCCCTCAGTGGGGATTTAGAAATGACAGTCCTAGGTTTTCAAACCTCTTAGGTTTGGTAACCTGGATCATTCACAGGATTTCTTTCCAAATGGAAAGGATGACTCCTGAGTGTGGTTTTATATAGTCTAGTCTGGGAAGATCACCTGAATTATCGTACAATTTCTAAAAATTTGAAATATCATGGCTCTGCCTTAGGCAAAATTAATCAAAATCTCTAGGGACCAAAAAAAAATTTACTTGAGTTGGGGGCATTTAAATGAGCTAAGACAAGCAAAATGGCTACAGTGATGTCTTACACAATGAAAATATTTGTTTCCTTGAGTACAGAGTTCTTGTCTAGTTCATATTTGGATGCCTAGCATCCAGTATATTAGTGGATATACTTGAAATTCATAATGAATCCTTACTGAAAGAACTAAGACTTTCAGGTGTTGTAAATTTTAAATTGCTCAATAGGTTAATAACAGGCTACAAAACAAAACCTCAGAAGCCAATCTGAAAAAGGACACTTTTTTTTCTATAGGATGACAAAGCTAGTGAGTTAAGATGATTAAACCTAGGGTTACGTGTCAGTGTGAGATAAAAACAAGTTATACGGAAAGAAGAAAAGAGAAAGCAAAAATAATTACAGGTTAGGTATGACTGAGCTATAAGAAAGATTAAAGTTTCTAAAAATGTACAGTTTGGATAATGATAATGATGGTAGAAAGACATGACAACATTCTAGAAACATTTAACAAACAGAAATGCAAAAGAAAGACCAATGCAATATGATAGAACCTAAGTTCTGTAATGAGTTAAAATTACAAAATTTGGACAATTTTACAAAGCGAAGTGGTCTACTCACAAGAACATAATGAACCCTGTCATGAGGACACACAAAAACAAGAGTGAAGAGAATAAAATATAGTGATGAGAAGAGTTCAACTACTTCGGTAGGTCACATTCCTCATCCCTTCATTTCTCAGATTAGAATTCCTGGACTAGGCAACTACTTCTCAGTTATTCTGTAAAGTGTTACCTTGTGACTTTCAAACAAGGAGACAGTACATATACCATGCCAGCTAGGCATTCAGTGAATACATATACTCTAACCATATATTTATTTTTTTCCGCATGTTCATCAAATAAAAGCAGCTTATAACATTACAAAAAATATTTATATGCCTAGGATCTAATTATCTATTTATGGCTATAGGCACATGATATTGAAAATGAAGTACCTAATATAATTATATGAACTAAAAATATGAATTAAAAGTAAACATTTAAAGCAACCTATAGTTCATTATTTTGAAGAAATAACTTTGCAAGTATTTGGGGGGGGGGTCTCTCGTTTTTTTTTTCTTTTTTTAAATAGAGTCTCATGAACTTCCTATGTAGCCAAGGATGGCCTTGAATACCTGATCCTCATGCCACTCCCTCCCAAGTGCTGGGAATACAGGCCTGTACCAATCAGCCTCCATATGCTTTTCCTGTTTTCATACCCAGGGTGGCTTTCTTTTGTTCTTTAGGATGGAGGAAAGTTGGTGTATTAACCACTATTGTCTTCTTTCATGTGCTACTGCAATCATAACTCAAGTTATGGTTATATACATATAACCATACACACACACAACATACACCAAAACCATATATCCAATGTCCAGAGACAACTAGAGTAAGGAGATAAAAGTGTGAAGGTACACAACTGAAAGGTGAAGCAAGACAACAGGAAAGGGTGCTCCACAAACTCAGGACTAGCTTCCCATCCAAACTGAACTCCATGCACTTTTGTGCTATTTCTATATATAGAGAAAAAACATGAAGTTGAGTGAATAGGGATGGGGGAAGATCTAGGAGGAGGTGGGGGAGGGGGAAGAATAGGTTCAATATGTATATTGTACAAAAAGATTAAAGAAAAAGAACAAAGCACACCAAAGCTCTCCATAGGAAGAGGAAAAGATTCATTTGGGGTCAGGAGTTGAAGGTTCAGGTCACTAGAGTGTGGTGGTAAGAAGGACTAGAGAAAATAGCTATTTCCCTTGCTGTGAACAAAGACAGCGCCATGCTTTCTGAGCATTCCCAGTCTGTACATGAGCAGAAGAAAAGGCCTTCCCTGAAATAATCCTTAAAAAGGGCATGCCACTTCTTACTGATGTCCTTTTGGTCCTTTGCATCGAGTATTCATTCACTCATTATTTTGAAAGGGAAAATACAGGATAGGAAAGACATAGCTGATTGCAAAGATGATATGGGATGTGAATTCTGAATGCTGACAATGTTCACTTAAAAAGTAAGGCACTGGTAAAAGCAGAAAGGAAGAACACACTAACTGGTTATTCAATACCAAATGGTCAGCCCTGAAAACATACATACAAGTAAGATTATATGACTGAGCAGGTTGTATTTATGTATTTAGAAATATATATGTATGTATATACCAACAATTAATGAAGAAGAGGCCATAATTTGAAAGATAGGAGGGGCATATGGGATGTTTTAGAGGGAAGAAAGGGAAGGGGAAAGAATGTAATGATTATAATCTCAATTAAGAATAAAAAGTGGAAGCAATGGTATGTAATACACATCTGATACATCTACAATAAACCTTGCAACCACACTGAAAATAAGTTTTGAAAATTTTTACTAAGAAAACTTAGCAGTTACAGTTCAAAGTTCATAAACACACTAGGAAAAAAAAATAGGCTGTCCCAGTTGCCGGTCAGCAGGGAAGACTCATGTGGACAGGTTACCCCACCAAAACCCCCCATCGGACTCTGCAATCTACAAGACCCACACCCTACACCAAACATATCCATCCTCCTCCAGCCCCACTGACTTCCTGAGACACAGACTTCCTGAGACACAGAATATGCCAGCTCTCACTGGACCAAGAGGTGAGTGACTCTTCTCCCACCCAGGGTCCCACCTCTAGGACGTAGGCCCTGGGACATAACCAGTCCCCAGGAACCCCCACCCATTGCTGCCCCAGTTGCAAGCCAGCAGGGAGGATTTCTAAGGACAGGCTCTCCCACCAAAATTCCCCATCGGACCCTGCAAGCTACAAGACCCATGCCCTACCCCAAACCTACCCATTACCCTGCGACCCTAGTGGCTTCCTGAGACACAGAATCTGACAGCTCTCACTGGACCAAGAGAGGCTTCCTGAGACACAGAATCCACAAGCTCTCATTGGACCAAGAGCCCTGATAGGACCAAAAGTGGCTCCATGAGACATAGAATCAGCCAGTTCAGATTGGACCAAGAGCAGCTCCCTGAGACACAGAATCCGCCAGCTCCAATTAGACCAAGAGCTAAGATTGGACCCAGAGGGGCCCCCTGAGACACAGACACAGCTAGCACAAATTGGACCAAGAGCAGCTCGCTCAGACACAGGCACCTCTAGCACCTATTGGAGGAAGAGATGGGCAGATGCCAGTGCAAAAATACATACAACAACATAAAGAGCAATATGGGATCACCAGAACCTAGCAGTTCTACAACAGCAAGACCTGAATATCACAATGTAGAAGAAAGCGACCTTAAAAATAACCTTATAAAGATAATAGAGGCCTTTAAAGAGGAAATGAAAAATTCCCTTAAAGAAATTGAAGAAAAGGGAAAAAAAAGAAGAAATCAATAAATCCGTTAAAGAAAGCCAAGAAAAACATGAAAAAGCAATTAAACAGGTGAAGGAAACAGTTCAAGACCTGAAAATTGAAATAGAAACAATGAAGAAGAAACAAACCAAGGGAATGCTGGAAGTAGAAAATCTCAGTAAATGAACAGGAAATATAGATGCAAGCATAACGAACAGAATATAAGAGATGAAAGTGAGACTCTCTGGTGTAGAGGATACAACTGAGGAAATAGATTTGTAAGTCAAAGAAAATACCAAAGCCAAAAAAGTCATAACACAAAACGTCCAGGAAATCTGGGACACCATAAAAAGGCCAAACCTAAGAATAACAGGGATAGAAGAAGGAGAAGAATACCAACTTAAAGGCACAGAAAATATATTCAACAAAATCATAGAAGAAAACTTTTCCAACTTAAAAGAAATACCTATGAAGATACAAGAAGCTTATAGAACACCAAAAAGGAGGGACCCCCTCCCCCAAAAAGGTCCCTTGCCACATAATAATTAAACCACTAAACATACAAAATAAAGGAAGAATATTAAGAGCAGCAAAGGAAAAAGGTCAAGTGACTTATAAAGGCAGACCCATCAGAATAACACCTGACTTCTCAATGGAGATTCTGAAAGCAAGAAGGTCCTGGACAGATGTAATGCAGACACTAAGAGACCATGGATGCCAGCCCAGACTACTATATCCAGCAAAACTTTCAATCACCATAGATGCAAGACATTCCAAAACAAAACCAGATTTAAACAATACCTATCCACAAATTCCAGCCCTAAAGAAAGCACTAGAAGGAAAACTCCAACCTAAGGAAGTCAGATGCACCCACGAAAACAGAGGCAATAGATAACACCACAACAACAAATCCCAAAGAAGGGAAATACACACACACTACCACCAAAAGAATGACAGGAATTAACAATCACTGGTCATTAATATCCCTTAATATCAATGGACTCAATTTGCCTATAAAAAGATACAGGTTAACAGAATGGATATGAAATCAGGATCCATCCTTCTGATGCATACAAGAAACACACCTCAACTTCAAAGACAGACACTACCTCAGAGTAAAAGGCTGGGAAAAGACTTTCCAATCAAATGGATTTAAGAAGCAAGCTGGTGTAGCTATCCTAATATCTAACAAAATAGACTTCAAGCTAAAATCAATCAAAAGAGATCAGGAGGGACATTACATATTCCTCACAGGAAAAATCCACCAAGATGAACTCTCAATTCTGAACATTTATGCCCCCAATACAAGGGTACCCACATATGTAAAAGAAACATTACTAAAGCTTAGATCATACATTAAATATCACACATTAATAGGAGACTTCAACACCCTATTCTTACCAATGGACAGATCTGCCAGACAGAAACTTAACAGAGAAATAAGGGATCTAACACATGTTATGACTCAATGGACTTAATAGATATCTATAGAACATTCCACCCTAACAAGAATATACCTTCTTCTCAGCAACCTATGTAACCTTCTCTAAAACGGACCACATACTCAGTCACAAAACAAATCTCGATAGATAAAAAAAAAAAAAATTGGAATAACCTCCTACATTTATTTCTCACCACCATGGCTTAAAGTTAGATTTAAACAACAACAAAAATTACAGAAAGCCTACAATCGCATGGAAAATGAACAATGCTCAACTGAATCACCAATTGGTCAAGGAAGAAATAAAGAAATTAGAATTCCTAGAATTCAATGAAAATGAATGTACTATATACCCAAACTTATGGGACACTGTGAAAGCAGTGCTCAGAGGAAAATTCATAGCACTAAATGTACACATAAAGAAGATGGAAAAATCTCACACTAGCGACTTAACAGCACACCTGAAAGCTCTAGAACAAAAAGAAGCAAACTCACCCAGAAGGAATAGATGTCAGGAAATAATCAAATTGAGGGCTGAAATCAATGAAATAGAAACCAAGAGAACAATACAAAGAATCAATAAAACAAAGAGTTGGTTCTTTAAGAAAATCAACAAGATAGACAAGCCCTTTTCCAAATTAACCAAAAGGCAGAGAGAGAGAGAGCATCCAAATCAACAAAATCAGAAATGAAAAGGGAGACATAACAACAGACAATGCGGAAATCCAGAGAATCATCAGGTCATACTTCAAAAATCTGTACTCCACAAAATTGGAAAATAAAAGAAATGGGCAATTTTCTGCATAGGTACCACATACCAAAATTAAATCAAGACCAGATAAACAATTTAAATAGACCTATAACCCCCAAGGAAAAAGAAACAGTCATTAAAGGTCTCCCGACCAAAAAAAGCCCAGGAGCAGATGGTTTCAGCCATAGAATTCTACCAGAATTTCAAAGAAGAGCTAATACCAATACTCTTCAAATTGTTTGACACAACAGAAACAGAAGGAACATTATCAAACTCTTTTTATGAGGTACAGTTACCTGACACCCAAATCACACAAAGATGCAACAAAGAAAGAGAATTACAGACCAATCTCTCTCATGAATACTGATGCAAAAATACTCAATAAAATATTGGCAAACCAAATCCAAGAACACATCAAAGAAATTATCCACCATGATCAAGTAGGCTTCATCCCAGAGATGCAAGGATGGTTCAACATACAAAAATCTGTCAATATAATACAGCATATAAATAAACTGAAGGAAAAAAAAAACCCACATGATCATCCCATTAGATGCTGAAAAAGCCTTCAACAAAATCCAACACCCCTTCATGATAAAGGTCTTGGAGAGCTCAGGAATACAGGGAACATACCTAAACATAATAAAGGCAAATTACAGCAAGCCAACAGCCAACATCAAAGTAAATGGAGAGAAACTCAAAGCGATTCCACTAAAATCAGGAACAAGACAAGGCTGTCTGCTCTCCCCATACTTATGCAATATAGTACTTGAAGTTCTAGCCAGAGCAATAAGACAACATAAGGAGATCAAGGGGAGACAAATTGGAAAGGAAGAAGTCAAACTTTTGCTATTTGCAGACGATGTGACAGTATACATAAGTGAACCCCAAAATTCTACCAGGGAACTCCTACAGCTGATAAACTCCTTCAGTAATGTGGCAGGATACAAGATTAACTAAAAAAAAAAAAAAATCAGTATCTCTCCTATATACAAATGATAAATGGGCTGAGAAAGAAATCAGAGAAACATCACCCTTTACAATAGCCACAAATAATATAAAATACCTTGGGGTAACTCTAAGCAAGTGAAAGACCTGCAGGACAAGAACTTTAAGTCTCTGAAGAAAGAAATTGAAGAAGATATCAGAAAATGGAAAGATCTCTCATGCTCATGGATAGGTAGGATTAAAATAGTAGTAAAAATGGCAATCTTACCAAAAGCAATCTACAGATTCAATGCAATCCCCATCAAAATCCCAACACAGTTCTTCACAGACCTGGAAAGAACAATACTCAACTTCATATGGAAAAACAAAATACGCAGAATAGCTAAAACAATCATGTACAATAAAGCCACCTCTGGAGGCATTACCATCCCTGACCTCAAGCTCTACTACAGAGCTATAGTAATAAAAACAGCTTGGTACTGGCATAAACACCGACATGTAGACCAGTGGAATTGAATTGAAGACCCTGACACACACCTATGAACACCTGATTTTGACAAAGAAGCTAAAACAGTACAATAAAAAAAAGAAAGCATTTTCAACAAATGGTGCTGGCATAACTGGATGTCAACATGTAGAAGATTGCAAATAGATCCATATCTATCACCATGCACAAAACTCAAGTCCAAGTGGATCAAAGACCTCAATATAAAACCAGTTACACTGAACCTGATAGAAGAGAAAGTAGGAAGTACTCTTGAACACATTGGCACAGGGGACTACTTCCTAAATATAACACCAGTAGCACAGACACTGAGAGCAACAGTTAATAAATGGGACCTCCTGAAACTGAGAACCTTCTGTAAGGTAAAGGACACAGTAAATAAGATGAAATGACAGCCCACAGAATAGAAAAAGATCTTCACCAACCCCACATCTAACAGAAGGGTGATCTCCAAAATATATATGAAGAATTCAAGAAACTAGACATCAAAATACCAAATAAACCAATTAAAAAAATTGGCTACAGAGCTAAACAGCGAATTCTCAATAGAAGAATCTCAAATAGCCAAATGACATTTAAGGAATTGCTCAAAATCCTTACTCATCAGGGAAATACAAACCAAAACGACTCTGAGATACCATCTTACACCTGTCATAATGGCTAAGATCAAAAACACCGAAGACAGCTTATGTTGGAGAGGATGTGGAGCAAGGGGAACATTTCTCCACTGTTGGTGGGAATACAAACTTGTACAGCCACTCTGGAAATCAGTATGGCAGTTTCTCAGAAAATTGGGAATCAATCTACCTCATGACCCAGCTATACCACTCTTGGGCATATACCTAAGGAATGCTCAATCATACCACAAGGACACATGCTCAACTATGTTCATAGCAGCATTATTCGTAATAGCCAGAACCTGGAAACAACCTAGATGCCCCTCAAAGAATGGATAAAGAAAATGTGGCACATACACACAATGGAATACTACTAAGCAGTAAAAAACAATGGCCTCATGAAATCTGCAGGCAAATGGATGGAACTAGAAAAAATCATCCTGAGTGAGGTAACCCAGACTCAGAAGGACAGACATGGTATGTACTCACTCATAAGTGATGTAAAGCAAAGGATAACCAGACTACAACCCACAGCTCCAGAGAAGCTAGCTAACAAGGAGGACCCAAAGAGGGACGCATGGATGACTCTGAGAAGGGGAAATAGATGAGATCTCCATGAGTAAAGTGGGCATGGGGGTGGGCAATGAAGGGTAGGGGATGGGGGATGAGAACATAAGGGAACGGGAGGGTAGAGCTGGAACAGGAATGGAGTGGGAGAGCAATGAAAGAGATACTATGATAGAGGGAGACATGGGGATAGGGAAAAACCAGAGGCTAGGGAAGTTCACAGAAATCCACAAGGATGACCCCAGCTTAGACTACTAGCAATAGTGGAGAGGGTTCCCAAACTAGCTTACACCAGTAATCAGATCGGTGAATACCCTGTCATCATAGAGCCTTTCTCCAGTAACTGACGGAAGCAGATGCAGAGATCCACAGCCAAACACCAGGCCAAGCTCCGGGAGTCCACTTGAAGAGAAGAGGGATTCTATGAACAAGGGGCATCAAGATCATGATGGGGAAACCTACAGAGACAACCAAACCAAACTAGTGGGAACTCATGAAATTTAGACTAACACCTGTAGATTCTCCACAGGACTGGACTAGGCTCTCTGCATAATCAAGACAGTTATGTAATTTGATCTGCTTAAGGGGCCCCCTGGCAGTAGGATCAGGATACATGTCTGGTGCATGAGCAGGCTTTTTGGAGCCCACTACCTATGGTGGGACACCTCGCACAGCCTTGAGGCTTTGGGGGGGTGGGGCTTGGACCTGCCTCTACTCAATGTACCAGGCTCTGCTGACTCCCCATGGGAGGCCTTACCTTCTTGTAGAAGGGAAGGGGGAGTGGGTTGAGGAGGAGAGGCTGGAGGGGCGGGAGGAGGGAAGAGGGGGATCTGTGATTAGTATGTAAAATGAATAAAAAAATTCTTAATAAAAAAATAGACTTGAACAGCTCCTGGTGAATAAATATGGAAATTCAATCGCAACACCAGCTAGAAACTGAAACAGAGAAAAATAAAGAGCAGCAAGGATGGCCCATTTTAAGAAACTGTTAGACAACTCAAAACTCCTCATGCCATCCTTTAGGTTGATGAGATTTAAGTATTGCTTCATGTCACATGATTTTAAATATTTATATGTTACTATATTAAGCAAGAATGCTAAGGGCTGGACTGAATGAATCTACTTTACTACCTGTATGACTATCTTTATAAAGTGAGAATAACAACAGCAATAATATTGCTAGGTTGTGGGTAAGATTAAATGAGCTCATATTAGCAAAGTGCTTAAGAAAGGGGGAAAAGTGAACATTCAAATTTGCCAAGAGCTTTTACAAAAAGCAAAAATCTCTCATGGGAAAACTAAAAGGCAACTTTAAATGTTTTTCTGGCCACATAATTCCAAGTTTTACTTTGGTCAATATGTTTCCTTCTATATATTTCCTATGACGTCTAATTTCTTAGAGAACTTTGGAAGCAGAGTTTAGTTTCTCTTCTAGCCAGTGGAATGCAATATCTTCTCCTCACTGGGAAAGATAGCTCCTTTCTCAGTCATAGTTTTCTAGTGCACAGTTAAAGAGTTGCATGGGAAAGAGGTGCTGATATCTGGTGAGCATTTACGAATGGTGACTGACCACTCAGACTGTGACTGCTCTGAGGGGAGAGGGACAGTGATCCCTGCTACTTATATGGTGCTGTTGAGCAGCTCCATATAAGTAACACTTTATCTATAGAAGGCCAAGAGTAAACATTGCAGGCTTCTAGGTCATAAAGTCTCAATTATGAGACAACCCAACTGCAGATGTAGCATAAGCAGTCATACATAATATACAAATTTGAGTATTCCAATAAAACGTTATCTAGAAACGCTGATATTTACATTTCATAAAATTTTAAAGTATCATGAAGTATTATTGTTTTGATTTCTCCCCAACAACTGAAAAATACAAAGATCATTGTTAGTCTGAATGCTATAAACAAAACAAAACAAAACAAAACAGATGATGGGTGGGATTTGGCCTGGGGAATCACAGTTCATCAATCTTTGATTTTAATTCAGAGAATCACTAGGATACTCACTGAAAGCATACTGAACAAATCCAGGATGTCAGACTTACTTGGAATAATTTTATTCAAATCTATACATATGTGGTCATTCTAAGATCACCCTTTTCTTTTTATATTTCAGTTATCTCTAATGCTTTTTTTTTCTTTTGAACTATCCAGCAATCTGTCTTCACTTCTAGCTATGATTCATCTGCTGCTTCTCTTGTAACTCTCATGTAGAATGTCATTACTCACAGGTCTCTCTCTCTCTCTCTTTTTTTTTTTGATTTATTTATATGGGTACTTTGTAAGCATGTACATCTGCACACCAGAAGAGGGTATCACAGGCAGTTGTGAGTTGCCATGTGGGTGCTGGGAATTGAACTCAGGACCTTTGGAATAGCAGTGAGTGCTCATAACCACTGAGCCATCTCCCCAGCTCCCACACATCTCTTCTGTATTACACTCCTTACAACTGTTAGCTTTTGTTTCCTTAGCATGTTGAACCTGCACCTTCAATAGCACAAAACCATGGCAGGGAGCAAGCCTATCTCATTCTAACTTTCTTTTGTGTCGTTTTGGGTTTTAGGGTTTTAGTATACACAATGATGGTCCATTACGGCATGATACTGTGTTTGCATCCCCACATCCCTGCTTCCCTCTCGCTGGTCCCCGGCCTGCTCCAAACAGCCCTCCCCTTTGCTGTCAGGCCCCATGAATTCCATTACTCTCTCCTTTCCCACCCTGTCTCACTTAAGAGCTCCTCTCCTCATGATCCCTTTACACACACACACACACACACACACACACACACACACACACACACACCCCCCCAAAACACCCCCCCGCACACACATATCTTAAATCTGCATATGAGAGGAAACAGCATTTGTCTTCCTGAAAAACTGTCTTCTTTTACTAATATTCTTAGGGTATGCAGAGTCCTTTTCATTTGGTGAACCCATTTTATTGGATTTTTTTTTAAAAAAAAACAAAAAAAAAAAAACGAAGGGCTAGGATACAACTAACAAGGACTTCTTCTAATTCCTTCCTGTCTACCATAATACAGTTTTGAAAGATCTTACAGATTTCCATTTGATCATAAACAAATTTAAAAGAAAATCATATACTCTTATATACTTTTAAATCATATGGAATTACATTATGAAACAGAAGTAGAAGATGGGAAATTCTGAGCTATAATATACTTTAAAATTATTTTTTTCATTTTATCTTATATGTATATGTGTGTTCTGTATGTATGTATGTCTGTGCACCACATACATGGAGTATCTCTGGAGGCCAGAAAAGGTCACTGAATCCTAAGGGATTGGAGTTAGACAAGGTTGTGAGTGGTAATGTAGGTGCAGGGAATCAAACCTGGGTCTTCTGGAAGAACAATCAGTGCTCTTAACCACTGAGCTATCTCTCCAACCCTAATATATACTTTTATGTAACACAGTGACCAATGGAGAAGATTCAAGGCAATTTATGAAATACTTTAAACTGGAAATAAAAATATAACAAGAATATGTGCAGGATTATAGCAAAATAATGCATACATGGAAATCTATAGCATAGGCAGTATATATTAGAAAATCAGTCACCTGGCTTCCTGCTTAAGAAACCAGAGAAGAGTGAATCAATCTCAGGAGAGCACTAGAAGAGAAATGCTAAAAATGAAGATGCCAAGACCAGGAAAGTCATACAGTAAGAATGCTATATTTGGTCATATATAGTAGTTACGGTTGTAGGTTTTTCAGGGGGGGAAATTCCACTCTAATTTTCATGAGCACTTGCAGCTTTCTCTCTCTATTTTATGTGGATTTGTGTGTGTCTGAGTGAGCATGTGGAGACCAAGCGAGGGCACCGGATCTCCTGGAGCTGGAGCTTCAGGTGGTGGTGAGCCGCCTATGTGGTGCAGGCAACCCAACTCGGGTCGTCCCAACGAGTAGCAAGGGCTCTTAATTGCTGTTTCTTCAGCTCTTGTGTTTCTTCTTTAAGGAGGCATCCACACATCCTTTGGCCAAGTTTAACTATTGAAGGCAGCAAAGTGTATTACCCACTTACGTTGCAAGAGTTCTAGATGCAAGGCATATATTATCCGTATGTTTTATATTCAAATATTTTCCTAATTAATTTCCCCTTGCAAAACCTTATTGTTAATATTGAGAAACAATTAAAATTTACATGATTACCTTGTATCTTGCTAATTAGTTTTAGTAGTTTTCTTGTAGATTCTAGCCATGGCATTCTAAGAAACAAGCTCCATGCATCTTAATTTCCTTACATAAAAGCAGCAGAGAGATGAGGTGACTGAGAGTGTGTGTGTGTGTCTGTGCGTGTTTGAGAGAGGGAGGGAGGGAGGGAGGGAATCAGGGAGGGAGGGAGAGAGAGAGAGAGAGAGAGCGAGCGCGAGAGCGCGAGAGCGAGCTGCAAGTTCTTATCACTTCTTAAATTCCTTCTGGGGTTTCAGAGCTATTACTACTGATTTACTTCAGGATTGTTGACATGTTTTATTGTTTTTTTTTTTTAAGACACGGTTTCTCTGTTGTGTAGTTGTGGCTATCCTGGAACTCAAAGATCCACCTGCCTCTGCCTCTGCAGTGCTGGGATTAAAGGCGTGTGCTACCACTGCCCAGTCTATTAACAAGTCTTAAATCTTTCTGGACCCTTCTTCCAGAAGTGAAATATTTATTTCCACTTGTAAACAGTGCTTTAGCATTTCAAGTAGAAGTCCTAGGAGAGATGAAAGGGGAAGATGCACTCATGCTTAGACTTTTTAGCTAGAAAAAGTCACTAAGTTAGAAACATGGTCCAAACTCTACTGCTGAATATGACCTCTACATATCAGAGATGTTTTTCTCAGTTATAGGTGTAGTGGCACATGCCTTTAATCCCAGCACTTGGGAGGCAGAGGCAGATGGATTGGAGTTCGACGCCAACCTGGATTGTATAGTGAGTTCCAGAACAGCCAGGGCTGTTACACAGAGAAACCCTTGGTGGGGGATCTTCTTCTCTGGGGATTGGGATGGCAAGAGCAGATTGGAACAACTTCTACTCCTGCCCCGAGATGACTGTGCAATCAGGCTTCTCATTCCTATTCGGTATGCCATCACCCTGGTTGTCACCGATCACCTGGTTTTCATGTGTTTTTGAGTCACCCAGGCACTACTGCCAAGGCAATTTTCTTGAATGTGACTGTCATCAGGTCAGCTGTTCACTGTTCACTGAAGTGAGTATAGATTCATTATCCTGATATTCCAGTACTAAGTAAAATCAAGCTGTCACAGGCTTATCTCCTACTAACTTTTATGCTCTCAATTAGTTTAATGATTAACCTGTTCTTTCCTTGACAATTCTTTACCTTTGTTCCTCTATATTCAAGTTTATCATGCTTTTGAAATGCTCTCATCCTATACCTTCATGTTAAAATTCACAGTTCAAATGCTTGTTTTCTTTCTTTCTTTTTTTTTGTTTGTTTGTTTTTTTGTTTTTTCGAGACAGCGTTTCTCTGTGTAGCTTTGGAGCCTGTCGTGGAACTCACTCTGTAGCCCAGGCTGGCCTCGAACTCAGAGATCCACCTGGCTCTGCCTCCCGAGTGCTGGGATTAAAGGCGTGCGCCACCACCTCCTGGCAAATGCTTGTTTCTTATACCAACTCCTCTATACAGCAGCCAGAGGTGGAGGGGGCAGAGAGAGGTAGTAGGTAAAGGGAGTGAATTTAAAAATACTGATACATAAGTATGAAGATACCATGCAGAACCCCATTACTTTGTATGCTAATCTAAAAAAATGAGTTCAAAACCACACGTGGACAATCCTAGGCTACTACTAGCTCCTTATGATATATATCATTTTAGGGTTGAGAGATGGCTCTGTCAGCAAAATCATGCCCATGCATGCTGAGCTGGGTTTGAGATCCAGAGCCCATTAAGAACTAGCTGAAATGGCGTGTCTGCAATCCCAGCATTAGGAAGGTAGAGATGGGAGGATCCCTGTGGCTTGCTGGCAAGTCAGTCTAGCTGAATCTGTGGGCTCCAAGTTCAGTGAGAGACTCAGTCTCAAAATACAAAGTGGACAATGATTGAGAAGGATGCCGAATGTTGACCTCCGGACACACACACACACACACACACACACACACACACACAGATAAAACATTTTGATTTAAAACATTAATATGTATATAGATTATATTTCATCTCTTTGATAACATACTGTATGTTATTTTTCAGTCTCTATATTGTATTGCTCACTAAGGTTCAAAGGATATTCAGTTCAACATTTCTGGCCCATCCAGCCCAGGGAAAGTCTAGAGAGCAGTTCCACTTCTTTATTGTTCTTTCCATTGCCCATAGACCAACAAAGAGAAACCTGAGCGTAACATACATATTTTTTCTCTACATTCTCCCCTGAAATCATGGGGAGACTTATGTTGCTTTTATGACTTTTGATGTACTCAGTAAGGTGTAGAGTTCATAATGTTGGCTCTCATCTAATATAAAGAGAGACAAAACAAGCAATGTTAAACATCTGGAATTGACAGGAAGGTAACCTTAGGTTCATCACACATTAATGAATAAAAGAAGCAGAGAACAGTTCACAGACTGAAGCTACAAAGCCTCATTTCTCACTGGGAAGAGGCAGTCACAATGATTCATTTCCACTGTGTTGTGGTATACACAGTTCAAGGATGCTGGGGATGTGGCTCAGTGGTAAAGTGCCTGCCTAGCATACAGAAAACTCTAAGGTCCATCCCCACCACCAAAACAAAACAAAACAAAAAATGAAAAGGAGTGCTCATAAAATAGCAAAGACAAGTAAGTTTAGCCTCATGGAATTCTACTTCATGTCCGATGACATGGGAACGTATTCATGAGTTTTGTAGATTTTTTTGTGCGTATTGTACATGTATACCGTCTGTCTGTCCAAGTGTAATTGCTTTGCCTGTCCATGTGCACATGGAAGCTACAGGCCGACCTCAGCTATCTTCCTTTACCGCTCTCTGCCTGGTTCTTTTTGAGACAGGGTCCCCCACTGAACCCAGAGCTCATCATTTCAGCGAAACCGGCTGGCCATGGAGCCCCTGGGACATGTCCGTTTCTGCCCTGGTGGCCCTAGGGTTACAAGCATGCACCATCATGTCTGGCTTTTTATGTGCGTGGTGGGGATCTGAACTCAGGTCCTCATGTTTTCACAGCAAATACTTTACCCAGTGAGCCATCTCCCCACCCCCAAATTTATTAGTTTTTAACATTACTAAGGCATCTTGGACATGTGGGGCTAGAGAGGTGTTCAGTGGTTAGGAGCACTTACTACTCTTGCAAGGACCTGAGTTTGGTTCCCCACATCCATGTCTGGTGGCTCACAACTACCTGCTTCTTCTGGGCTCCAGAGGTGTTTGACTCATGCATACTGCTGTCCCCCACATATACATATAATGAAAAATAAAACACTTAAAAGAGAATATTCCAAATGATGTGATACCTGCAAATATTAACAAAATGTTTTTAAACATAAATTATAATTTTTACAAATAAAAATTCATAAAATGAAAAAAAAATGTCAGCTGGGCAGTGTTGATGCATACCTTTAATCCCAGTATATGGGAGGCAGAGGAAGGTAGATCTCTGGGTTTGAGGCCAGCCTGGTCTACACAGAGAAAGCCTGTCTTGAAAAAAATAAAAACAAAAAACAAAAAACAAAAACAAAAAAGGACAAAAAAGAGAAAAAAAGTCAAAACAACTTTCCACAATTCACAACTTTTTCATAATTATAACTAAATAAATTCCAAGAATTACTATAGCTATTATTCCACTGCAAGTTTAGAAAACATTTGAGCCATTAAATTCAAAACTACTCTAATGTTTTCTATCATTAAAGATGTATGGCAAGAACTCATAACCTTTAGCTCTACAATGGTATAATATATAAGCTGTAAGTGTTATACTGTCTAAAATAAGTGAGATAAAAACTGGCATACCAATGTAGAAAGGCAATAAGGACTGTCTTAGGGTACTATTGCTGTGATGAAACACCATGACCAAAAGCAACTTGGGGAGCAAAGGATTGATTTGGCTTATACTTCCACATCACTGTTCATCAAAGAAAGTCAGGACAGAAACTCAAACAGGGCAGGAACCTGGAAGCAGGAGCTGACACAGAGGCCATAGACAAATGCTGCTTACTGGCTACCTCCTCATGGCTTGCTTAGCCTGCTTTCTTATAGAATCTAGGACCATTACCCCAGTGGTGACCCCTCTCTGTAGCACGAATCTTAACAGGTCTTATTAATAAAATCAAACCTGAGCTGGGTATTGGGGTGAATGCTGGAAGATCAGAGAAGCAGAACAAGCCACAGCCACCTCACCTTGCCAATTCCTCAGCTGATCCTGTTTCCTCAGACTGGATGGTTCTCAGCTGAACTGCTTCTGGAAAGTCTGAAAGCTTAACCAGCCTAGTTCCTGGTCCTCACACCTTATATACTTTCTGCTTCCTGCCATCACTTCCTGAGTTTAAAGGCTCTTTTTACCATGCCTGGCTGTTTCCAGTGTGGCCTTGAATTCACAGAGATCCAGATGGATCTCTGCCTCTGGAATGCTAGAATTAAAGGCGCATGTGCCACCATTTTCTGGCCTCTATATCTAGTGGCTGTTCTGTTCTCTGACCCCAGGTAAGTTTATTAGGGTGCACAATATTTTGGGGAATATAGTATCACCACACCTCTCACAATGGACTGGGCTCTCCCAACAGGCTTGCCTGCAGCTGGATCTTATGGAAGCAATTTCTCAATTGAAGTTCCCTACTCTCTGATGACTATAGCTTATGTCAAGCTTACATAAAACTAGGCAGCACAAGGGCTAACACATTTCATGTATGAAGATGCTTAATGTGGTGGTTTGAATAAAAACAGCCCCAAAAGGTTCACTAGGAGTGGTACTATTAGGAGGTGTGGCCTGGTTGGAGGAAGTGTGTCCCTGGGTGGGCTTTGAGGTTTCAGTTGCTCAAGCCAGGCCCAGTGTCTCTCTATTTCCGCTGCCTGCTGATCCAGACGTAGAACTCTCAGCTACCTCTCTAGCACCATGTCTGCCTGCATGCCACCATGCTTCCCACCATACTGAAAATGGACTAAACCTCTGAACTGTAAGCCAGCTCCAATTAAATGTTTTCCTTTATAAGAGTTGTTGTGGTCATGGTGTCTCTTCACAGCAATAAAACCCTAACTAAGACACTCAATATTTCAGTGGGCTGTAAATGTTGAATAGTTTTCTACAAATAAGAGAGGAATTACTAGTTAAATTGGACTCCAAAGAACACAGCAACTAACAAAATGGAAAACTGGCTGAGACACTGCTTTCCTTTAAAAGCATTCATTTCATAGCTTCAATTTCCAGAAATTAAAGATTTGGTGTATCTTGTTGAAGAATCTAATTTATGTTTTATAAGTGTTATTTCTTTTGGCTTATGAAAATCTATATTTACAATATACAACCAGTGAATTTCATAACACGCATTTCTCATTTACCATCTGTTTACTTACTTGAAGATCAAGTACACAATTTAACTAACAGCAAGAGAAGACAAATAAGAAAGAACATGTTTTGAGGCACTAATACACAGAACATTATATTCCTGTGAGTGAGAGGCCACTTACCATAGCTTGATTTCCCTGTCAGCTACTTCTATAAGCTATTTCAAGGCTCACGTTTCATTATATTCATTATATGTATATGAATTCCTTATAGGCTTACACAGGAACAGACTATTTGATTAAGATGACCTGGGTGTACTCTTTCATGGAGTCAGAGATTTATTCTCTGAAAATACCTTTAGTCTTGATGACTTTAAACGAAAAGAGTTTTAGACACGACGTTAAGGTGCGTGCTGCCAATGAAGTCAATATAGCTTGCCTCAACATTTATCTTAGTACTGTCTGTTCAAAAGGTCTGACTCTGTTTCATGAATTCTCGGTATTACAGTCATGAGCTCTGTAACAAACGCATTAAAAGCTATGGGAGATGGGGCTGGGAATGTAGCTGGCAAGAATGGCAGGCATGCACAAAGCCCTTGGTTCTATCCCAAGCACTGCACAAAACTGTCTACCAGATGGTACATGCCTATCATACTAGCACTTGGGAGATAGAGGAAAGAGGATTAGAACTCCAAGTTCATCTTCAGCGATACAGTAATTTCAGGGTCAGTTGAGGATACATAAAACTCCCCTCTAAAAATGAAATTAAAAGATGGAACGTGTGCTGTGGAATAATTCTTTTGAACACTGTGAAGGTGTGTTGCTCTCATTGTTAATAAAAGGCTGATTGGTCAATGGCTAGGCAGGATTTTTGAGGCAGAGGGAACGCCGGGAAAAAGAAGGGTGGAGTCTGAGTTGTCAGCAAGACACAGAGAGTAAACAGGAGGTGCAAGATGAAAGAGAGGTAATGCCAAGTGGCAGAATGTAGATTAATATAATTAATTAATACAATTAATTTAAGTTGGAAGAGTTAGCTAGTAACAAGGCTGAGCTATTGGCCAAGCATTTATAATTAATATTAAGTTGTAGAGTGGTTAGTTAGGAGTGGCTGCTGGGACAGGAAAACTCCACCTACAAAGGTGACTTTTTATTTTTAATATTTTTTTTATTATGTATACAGTGTTCTGCCTGCATGTGTCCCTGAAGGCCAGAAGGGGGCACCAGATCTCATTACAGGTGGTTGTGGACCACCATGTGGTTGCTGGGAATTGAACTCAGGACCTCTGGAAGAACAGTCAGTGCTCTTAACTGCTGAGCCATCTCTCAAGCCCCAAAGGTGACTTTTAATTCATAATAAATATATGTCATAAATCACATGAACTGGAGTCAAAGTTTCTAAGGTGTTATTTTGTTCGAGGATTAATAAATAATTTGTTAAATAATATATTACTAAAGATGAAAAGATAATTTATAGAAATATAGAATTTAAATAACTATTCAAATTAGCTGATAAAAAATTTTAGTTAAATTAAAAAATGTTATTCCAACTAATGGATCCATCTAAATATAACTCATGTGTCTTAAAAGGTTTATGTGTGAGTTGAATAGAGTGTTCTTGAAGGATCTGTCCATGTCCCAGCTCCCAGAATATGTGCATGCTGCCTTATTAGGAAAAGATTTTGGCAGATGTGGTTAAGATCTGAAGATGAGGAGCTTTGTCTCTATTGCTTGAGTAGGCAGTCAATGCCAACACAAGCATCTTATGAGTACACAGAAAGGCAAGAGCAGAGACTGGATGGAGATGTGACTACAAGCCAATGTTCTCGAGTCCCCAGAAGTGGGCAGCAGTAAGAGGACTTTCCCTAGAGCTTCTGGAAGGAGAAAGCTGGCTCAAAGCTTGCTTTGGAATTTTGTTGTTTTTAGGAAGTATATATGAGAGTACAAATTTATTTACTGGTGTTGTATGACATCATACATACTATGCTTCACATACTGTTTACATAAGTATAACATAATATTGTGGCAGATGGAACAACTGAACTAGAAATAAAAAGAATATTTGTTTATACTGGAGGCAGTGATGTAGAACTTTTAATCCTAACACCTGGAAAGTTGAAATAGAGGGATCAGGAATTTAAGGGTAGCATTGGCTACAGGCAAGTCTGAGGCCAGTTGTGCTATAGGAAACTGTATCCCAAACAAACAAAATCAAACAACAACAAAAGCAACAAATACCAGATGTTTAATCCCAGCTCTGCTTCTAGAAACAGTGTAACTCAGGACAAGTTAAATAGTCTTTTTAATGTCTTCCATCATTTGCAAACTGAGTAGAATACATTCTTTTTAATTTTTTCCCTTTTATTTACGATAGATTTTTTTCATCCTAATATATACTGTTTATAGTTTCTTCTCCCTCTACTCCTCCCAGTTCCTCCCGACCCCCTCTCCTACCCAATCCACCCCCTTTCTGTTAATACAAAAGAAATAGACATCTAAGGGACCACACTATACTATGATAAGATAAATAAAAAACTAACATCTGAATAGGACTAAACAAATAAACAGCAAAAGCCCAAGAGAAGGCACAAGAAACAGATACAGACAGAGATGCATTTGTTGCCACATTTAGGAATCCCATAAAACTCTAAACTGGAAGCTAGAATATATATGCAGAGGACCTGGTGTAGACCCCTGCAGGCCCTGTGCATGCTGCCTCAGTCTCTGTGAGTTCATATGAGCTTTGATCTATTTTCAATGATATATTTTTTCCAACTCTAAACTTTTATGAACTTGAAATGTTAAAAATAATAAGATAGTATAAAGGTCACAACAAAAAGTATATTATAATTAATAGCAGATATGTCAGCCAAATGAATATGTTAGAATATTCATATGGCTCCAATAAGTGGTAATTATAAAATAACCCCAAGTTAGAAATATAAAAATAATCCTCCACATACTTATTGACTTTTTTTTTTTTTTTTTTTAGATAGGGTCTCACTGTGTAGACCAGACTGGCCTCATAATCACAGAGATCTGTCTGCCTCTTGAGTACTGGACTCAGTCATAGCTTTCTTTTTTTTTTTTAACACGTTAATCTTTTTTTTTTTTTAAGATTTATTTATTTATTATGTATACAGTCTTCTGTCTGCACGTATGACTGCAGGCCAGAAGAGGGCACCAGATCTCATTTCAGATGGTTGTGAGCCACCATGTGGTTGCTGGGAACTGAACTCAGGACCTCTGGAAGAGCAGTCAATGCTCTTAACCTCTGAGCCATCTCTCCAGCCCCCCCCTTTTTTTTTTTTTTTTAAGACAGGGTTTCTCTGTGTAGTTTTGGTGCCTGTCCTGGAACTCACTCTGTAGCCCAGGCTGGCCTCGAACTCACAGAGATCCACCTGCCTTTGCCTCCTGAGTGCTGAGATTAAAGGCGATCGCCACTACCACCCTCAAGTCAGAGCTTTTACATTTATGTAGCCCTCTGACGAGAAAGGCCAGGTGCTATGTTTTGTAACCAAAAACGGAGCCTGAACAAAAACTAAACTATTGCCTCTAATGTCATCAGCATTACCAAAAAATTAATCCATGTAGAACAATAAACTACTGTTAAGCATAGTGAAGAATTTAATAATTCTTACTCAAGGTAAATTATACTTCCTTTTCTTCTTCCACTAAACACAACTATACAAGACACAACTACAGCTCTTTCAGATAACACTTAGCATTTGTGTATAATGAAAATTTAAAAATAGTATTTTTTCCTTCTCCAAAACATACAGTTCCAATCAATGCTGCTTCCTTCTTACTGAAAGAACTCTTCATGCTGACTGCAGAACTGAAGTATAATTTAGAAGCAGCCTCTAAAAACTGGAAGTAATGTTCATCTAAATATGCCTGCCAAGTTTAAAAATGTATTAGGAGTTAAATTGAAACATGTTGAAAATGACTCATTGTGGACCAGAATATACACTGTAGGAAATAAGAGCTCATTTACAAGTGGGAGAAATACACTCACACTTCATCTGTGGTAATTCTCTGGACTTTACTTCCAGTAAATAACGTATTTTAAAATAATTGTGGAAAATATCTTACTTTTAACTTTAGTTTTTATGAGTTGATTTAGTGAGCTGGCATTTCAATTTTTTTATACAACTTTTTGGTAGTGGTATTTATCAAATGTAAATGTATGAAAATTTCTTCAACGAAACAGAGCAGTAGCGTTTATAAGGCGAGCTCTGTAAGTGCAGGTTCAACTTCTCTGGTTTAGTTAACATTCATAGACAATGACCATGACTCTAAATTTCTTAGAAACACCTTAAAAACTGTGTACACAGACCATGCACTGCCTTTACCTTTCAAACATGATGTTACTGCTAAGAGGCTGCCAGGAGAACATGTGCCTGGCTTCTTCTGTGGTGCTCATGCATTCATATTGACCCAACTCATTCCCACTGTGATTCACACACTGCTGTTAAGGAGTTTGGCTGGACTTGGGCCAAGACGTGCCAAAAGAGGACTACGAGATGAAGGGATCTGAAATCTGGGTCTCACCATGAACACAGTTTTCTTAAGCTAACTGTGAGACACACACTTAAATATATATCTACAAGCATAAGTTTCATGTGCTCTTAAGCTGTATACAATAAATAAATATTGATTAACAGTACCAGTCCAGGCTGTTTCAGTTTTCTAAGTTATTTTTTCTTGTTTTATCAATTTTGGATTTAGCAGGAACTGTTATAAAACAGTTCATGAAAGTATTCAGTACTCAGATAATTAGATAATAACAAATAATTACAAATAGATAATCTAGATAATTCCCTTTCCCCAAACCATTTTAATTTTTTTTTCCCCTTGAGAATGGTCTTGCTAATAGCCCATGCTGGCTTTGAACTCACTATCCTCCTGTCTCAGTCCTATGAATGTCTTCTGACTGACAGGTGTGTGCACCATGTCTAGCTTCAAGCCACGTTATCAATTGTGATTCTCTTCTCTGGACACAAGTGAGCTATCATGGTACATCTCTGGTACTCACGCTAGGACACTTACACATTTCTTTCTTGTGTATTAGGCAGACAAGGCCCTATTTCCCTCTGCTTTTTGGCAGGTCTGGGGCTCAAATCTAGAGTTTCTTACAGAGTAGGCAAGTGTTCTACCCCTGAGCTATCTGTTAGGTCTTGCACACTGCCTCTTGAGCATATCTTTACTGCATACACAGTGTCACTGAAAGGGATTCCAATGCCCTAAATAATGATTTTAAAACAAATATTATTAAGCAATTTTAGAATACCTTTAGATTCTGCATTATTTAGATCCTGCCTTTTAAACTAAGTCACTTTTAATGATCTCATGTCATTTACAGATATAGAAGAGTGCCACATTTATAATTGTTAGAAAAGTTTTGTTAGGTCTTTCTTTTTGAAAACATCTTTGCTGTTTGCTTTGCTAGCTGCCTTTTACTGTAGGATCAGGGCTTGCTTTTTTCCCTTTCTCTTTTGGTTATATGCAAACTACGTAGGTTATAGGACACGGCTGCAGAGCCGGCAAGGCGGCTACTCATAGTACATCCACAGTTAAGGGCAGCCAGGAGGGGTGGCCCAAGCCTTTATTCCCAGCTACTTTGGAGGCTGAGGCAGGAGGATCACTTGTGTCCAGGAATTCCAGGATGTAGTGTGCTACAAAGATCAGGTGTCAAGATGGCGGCTGCCGCTGGTGGGCCATGTGTGAGAGCAAAATAGGATGATGAACTGATGTGGAAGTAAGAGGAACAGGGCCACAAAGAAAGACGTCAAAAAAGGTATACAGAAAAAGTGAAAGATAAAAGCTCAGAGAAAAAAGATAGAAGGATTAATTTAAGTTAAGAAAAGCTGGCTAGAGCATCAGAGTTTCTCTGCCTTCCTCGGGAATCCGCGGTTTGGATCGATCCTTCCTGCGCGGTCTCCCCAGGCCTGCGGGTGAGCGGATCGCCGGGCGCATGGGTGAGAGGCGCGGTACGAGCGGCGTGGTCGTGGCGAGCACAGGGAAGGAGCAGCGGCCGGGGGCTCCCCGGATGACCCTTTGGGGCGCGACAGAGCTGGGTGAACGCAAGAGGAGCTACAAGGATCAGGGACACCTGTACCTGCACAGTGGATGTTAATCACCTTGCTGATTGCTTCTCAATTGGGAACTAGTGGAGAGCGCAGCGCCCTGCAAGACCTGAGCTCCGTGGCAGGAATCAGTGCAGCTGTGGCTACAGAGGCAAGGAGGGAGGACGCCGCGGTGCTCGCAGGAACCTGAAGGATCGAGGAGCCAGAGAAGGAGGAAGACATCAGGGGCCAGCCACCCAGCTATACAGCAAGCCACGGAGTAAGAGGTGTCTTTGGATCCTGTATTTCAAGAAGCTCTC
>CABHPP010148170.1:0-39703 GCA_902168425.1 Peromyscus attwateri | reverse complement strand
TGAACTAGGTGAGATTTCTGCCCACAAAGAAAAGCTGTAATAATAGGTGATATCTCCAAGACAAGCACTTAGCATTCTTCATCAGCTAGTCCTCACAACAGTCCTGCATTGTCTGCAGTATTTTTTCCTCCATTTCCGCACGGGGGAACTGGGTCCAAGGTCATCCAGTGATGAAGGGGGAAAAAAAATCTAACTTTGAGCTTATTCTTCCCCACATTCCAAGTTTCATGACACCCTTCCACAATACTGAACTGCCTGGAAGAGAAAGCCGAATTTTCTTTTCCTCTAGTTATTCAGGGGTATCCTTATCGGGAGTGCTTGAGACCAGAAATATTTTCTATTTCAGATTCTGGAAAAGTTGCACATTCACAACGAGATAGCTCAGGGATGGGACCCAAGACTGAACATTTGTTTCCTTTGTGCCTTATATGCGTATCCTGAAGATAATTTATACAACACTTTTAATGCACCTGTGTTTTACCTATAACTCATCACTTGAGGTTAGGTGTGGAATTTGCTACTTTTGTAGCATCTTGTTAGTGCTCAAAAAGCCTGGATTTTGCACTTCTGGATGCATTAGTTACGTTTCTGTTGCTATGGTAAAGCATCACGACCAAGACAACTTAGGGAAGCAAAAGCTTCTGTGGGGCTGTGGTTCCAGGGGGATAAGAGTGCACATGGCAGGGACAGGACGACCACAGGGGCCAGGCGTGGGGACTGGAGCAGTCAGACAGAGCCAACTGCAAGCCGGCGAGGCTTTTACTCTCAAAACCAGCCCTCAGTGGTGTATTTCCTCCAGCCAGGCCACACGTCCCCAAACAGCACCACAAACTGGGGACCAGGTGTTCAGATGCCTGAGACTATGGGGGGACATTTCTTACTCAAACCGCTACGCTGGGTCAGAAAGTCCCCTGGATTTCCTTAGCATTGCCAGCAGGCACCACCATACCTCGGCCGGTACTAAGACGCCACGACTCTCCCAAAAGCGATTGCTGCCGCAAGAGGTAGAAACATCTACCTAGACAGAGGAGCGGTAGTCCCAAGAGGTGATGTGCTCACACCCACCACAGCTGAGTAGGACATTAGCCATCTGGTTAGTGACTGTGCCTAGCTTTTGAAATCCATAAGGGAATCACCACCCAAGAAAAAAATGGTTAGGAGTGGCAAGAGGTTCAGTGACATCTGGCGAAGACCTTCCTGTCACTTCGTCTCACAGACCTCTTCCACCAAGCCTGGCTTCTCATGTCCCTTAACTGTTCAGCCAACAGTATCTTGTGGGACGATAAAACAATTGTACTTGAGTCCTGCTCAGAAAGCTGTGGTGGCCCAAACAAACTCAGGGTAGTCTGATACAGTTTCTGGCTTTCCTGTAGGTCATTATTCCTCTATGGACACTTGCAAAGGGCCCACACACTCCTCTGCATAAAAGAGAAGCCCCATTTAAGACCCTCGTGCTGAGTGACTAAAGACTCAGAGTCCCTGGGATAAAACAATCCCATTAGTACGAGAAGGATCTAAAAGTGTCACCTCTACCTCCACAGACCTTCAGGGATGTTTTGATTTTCAATATATCTAAGACAAAATAGCAATTTATCCTAAAAGTTACAAGGACAGAGCAAGGATGGACTGCAGTCTCTACAGTGTCTTGTGGAATACACCAGGGGTTCACCAGAGGCTGGCTTGGGTTAGGTCAGATATCCTAAGGACAGAAATAAGGAACACAAGTCTAATTTTTGTTTTGTTTTTTGTTTGGGGGTTTTGTTTGTTTGTTTGTTTGCTTGTTTGTTTGTTCATTTAAGAAAAAAAGCTGGCACAATAAGCAGGTAAGAGCACTGGCTACCAAACCTGCCATCCTGAGTTTAAGCCCTTGTACCCATATGGTGGAGAAAAAGAAGCAGCCCTCACAGGTTGTCTCTGACCTCCACACAGTGTGCACCCTGGCACACTCACACCAACACACATGCATTCGGTAAATTAAAAAAAAAATCTAAAAAAAAATTGTTAACCTGTAGTTAGTGGATTAAATAGAAATTAATGAGTTGAGGAATGTCAACCTTAAGAAATTTTACATTTTATCATGACAATACTGGAGCTGTCAGAAACAATAAAAAGAAAATCTTTTGCATGATCAAGAAAGAGGAAGCAATTATGCATATTCTCAAGAACAAGGGCAGAAGAGTTAATTCTCCATGATTTGTTTATATTAGATCATCCTGAATCTGTATTGTAGATATAAATTATACTTCCTGCAATAAATTCAATTTTGTGTGTAAAGATATACTTGCCTTCCAATCTATCTTTAGTTCTTGAAAACTGCCCCACATTCTGCTGACCACATATCTATTCTGTGAACCTCTGTGTCAGCTCCCTAGGGTGACAATTAGCATTGGAGAAACCCTCTTGAGGAATAAGTGAATATTCCAGCGGGAAGAAGTCTGGTTCACATCTGGAAAGCCCAGAGCTGATGCTAGCCCCGCCACTAAGTAGATGCAAACCTACAGATGACTTCACCTTTCTAGCTCTGTTTTCAAAGAGGGAGCAACTTGGAGTGGTAATGTTGTAATCTCAGTACCTGGAATGCAGAAGCAGGAGGTCAGGAGTTCAAGGCCAGTCTTAGTAGCATAACAAGTCCAAGGACAGCCTTGACCCTATCTCAAAGGAGTTGGGGGAAGGAAGGCAGAAAGATCAAGTGATGCCTTTTGGAGATTCCATTGTGGGCTATTCTCATGAACAAAAGCCGAGTCTTGGCCGTATGGTGACATTAGGTCTACCCAGGTGAATTGCCAAGAGCTGAGGACAGGAGACTGAGCCAGGGACCCTGGCATCAAACACAGGAGCAAGAACCAGAGGCAAAGACTGCCACCCAATTCCCAGGAAATCCCTGTGGACTCCAGGTAAAAGGAGACGTTTCTGGTTATGTACTAGAGCACAGATTAAGACAGTCGGACTACCGGCGTGGCGTTGGCAGGATGGTTCAGTGTCCCTTGATTCAGCCAAATATGTCTTCATCAGTTTATTTCTTTATGTGTGTATCAGTCTGTGTGTATGTGAGTATATTTTTGTGTATATATGTGTCTGTGTGCTGGGTTCTCTTATGTGTGTATTAGTCTGTGTGTATGTGAATATATTTTTGTGTGTATACGTGTCTGTCTGCTGGGTTCTATGCCTCTGTCTGTCTGCCTGTCTGTCTGTCTGAAATAGTGGGGACACACGGGTTTACAAGGAGATGATTAAAGCTCAGAAATGTTCCAGGATGGGGAATGACTTTCATATTTATTTGCTTGTTTGTTGCTATGAATGAGTGTATGATGTGTGTATGGGTGTACATATGGGTGCATGGGCCATAGAATGCATGTAGAGGCCAAAGGACAATTGTGTGGAGTCATTTTTCTCCTTCTACTTTCATGTGAGAGTTCTGGGGTTTGAACTCAGGTCATTAGGCTTGCACCATTGAGGAATCTCCCCTGCTCCTCACCTATTTTTGAAATGCTTAAAAATTAAAAACTGAGTGTCGTTCCCGCTCCCTGTACCCCTAGCACCTGATGGCCACAACAGCTCAGTGCTACTTCAAGGAGGGAGGCTTCATCAAAGTTACCCAGAGATCCTCCTCGTCCCACGTTGTTTTCTGTTGCTGCGCTGAGGACCATGACTAGTAGCAACTTAGGAAGGAAAGGGTTAATTTCATTTTGTACCTTATAGCCCATCATAAAAGGAAGTCAGGGCAGGATCTCATGGCAAGAACCTAGAGGCAGGAACTGAAGCAGAGACCATGGGAGAATGCTGCTTACTGGTTTCCTCCTGATGGTTTGCTCAGCCCACTTTCTGATGCATCTCAGGACCACCGGCCCGAGGGCAGCACTACTCACAGTGGCCTGGGCCCTTCCACATGAATCATTAATCAAAAAAAAAAAATGCCTCCACAGATTTGCCCATAGATCAGTCTTACACAGGTATTCTCTCAACTGAGGTTCCCTCTTCCCCAAAGACCTCAGCTTGTGTCAAGCTGATAACAAACAAACAAAACAGCAACAAAAACCCAGCACAACTGACACCTTGTAAGTTTGACACACATCACTATTAAATCATAACCTTTTCTTTCTCACTTATCTCCAAGATCTCATGCTAACGGCACAATATAAGCGCAACATAACTTTAAAAGTCCCACAGTCTTTTAAAAAACCTCAAACATTTCAAAAGTTCATTCTCTAAAGATATCCAGTATTTCTTTAAAAGTCCAAAGTGTATCAACTGTGGGTTGCTAAAAAGTAAGAAATAAGTTACATACTTCTTATTCTAAGAGGAAAGTATCAGAGCACAATCACAGTCAAAGGAAAGCAAAATCCAAGCCCAGAAATAGAAACAGTCCAGTGTCTGATGTCTGGGACTCACTCTTCATCTTCTAAGCTCAAAAGGCCTTGGGCAGCTCCACTTCTCAGTCTCTGCCGCCTGCAGGACACACAACTTATCTGTTAGTCTCAGGCCAGCTCCATGCCTCTTGCTGCTGTCCTTGGTAGTAATCCCAGGGTCCTGGTATCTCCAACACAGTGGGGTCTTCGCTGTAGCTGAGGCTATACCTTCACAAATAGCCTCTCCCAGGCCCTCTTTGGAGACCTCGACGGTGCCACATGGTTCCAAGCCATGCCCTCTCTCCATGATCTCTCCATCTTGGGACTTCCATAGCAGCAACCGTAACTACCATGGGTCCTTCTCGGCCCTCATTTCCTAGTCCCAGGAGTCTTACTGGCTTTACCCTTCTGTTATGGTTTAAATGAAAAATATCTTCCACATGATCAGGCATTTGAACAACTGATCCCCGCATTGGTGGCACTGTTTGAACTTTTGAGAGAAGGGACCTAGGTAGAAGAAGTAGATCTCTGAGGGTGGAGGGAGCTTGAGATGTGTTGTCCTGTCCCTCTTCCTAACCCATTTCTGCTTCCTGGTCAGTCCATACAGATGTGAGCAAGCAGCCTCACACTCCTGTGGCCACAACTTCTAGGCACCCTCACTACCACAATGGAACATATCCTTAATCTTGAGACTTACTATTTTCTCCTTTAAGTTGCTTTTGGTTGGGTATTTGGTAACAGCCACAAGAAAAGTAACTAATACCTTTCTCTTTTCTCTTTACTCAGATCTCCTCCCTTGAAATGTCTGTAAAATATTCCCTTTATTCTTCCTCTTCTGTTCATTCCTGTCCCACCCCATGCAGGCATTCCCAAAGACAATTCTCTCCCCAAGAGGAATTATTAGTAAATCTTTTAAGAAACAGGTGGTTCTCTAATCCTATTCTACTATCTATAAATGTATTTGTGCATCAATTTTTTTATCTATGCTAAAGAGAAAGTTTTAAATAACCATTGATCATTCCTTAAATTCTTCTCCCAGTTTTTCCCAATCCCCAGCCAAGATCACAGTGCCCTCTTCCTGTGAGAATTTATCTCTTGAAAGCTATCAAGTCCCAAGTCACTGTGTGCTTACCCCTCCATCCCCACCCTGGTGTTTCCCATGCTTCATTCCATCCAAGCTCTGTGGAAAGACAGCATGGCTTTTGAAAAGGCCAAGTCTACGGAAGAAGACTGGAGAGAAGCTCCCCTCCTATGAGGCCAAGGTACAGAGACATTGGGGGCTCTTCAGACTACCATGAGAGGGGCTGACTGGGCAGCAACATACTGTTTTTCTCAGGCATTCCTACCAGGGAAAACAAGACCTGAATTAATATGGGGGGGGGATAATCAATAGAGCTTAGATCCAGAATGTCCCAAATTGAAATTTTACATGCGCATACCTTGGTGTCATTGAGCATCTACTCGGTACCAGGAGCCATTCTAGAAACCAGGCACGCAGTGTAGAATGAAGACACTCGTGGTCCCTCCTCTTGGGTAGTTTATGTTCCAGTGGATAAAGACAAGCTGATAAATGCATAGCAGAGAGAAGGAAGCCAGGGCTATCCAGGATGAGCAGAGGCACACCTCTTAGAACCAGCACTCAGAGAAGTCTTTTGTTGTATGCACCCCTGGCTGGCATTATTTCCAGACACGCTACCTGTCACTCCAAAGAGGATGATTGAAAAAGGTTGTTTTACTGAGTTAAAGACTGGGCACCTAATATGAGACATAAAGATTGGTAAGAGCTAAAGGAATTAAAGAGAAAACCTGTTATATAATTTACAGCCACGGTTTGAATCCACCAAAGAACAACTAGCAATAGTGAAGAAAAAATATATTAGAAATCTGTCATTTTTCTGCAGCCACTGAACATTCCTGAGTCACCCAAACAAAAATGACACATTAAAAATAAAGCCTGCCAGTTATGAGGCAGAGGCAGGTGGACCTCTGAGTTCATGGCCAAGTCAAAATAAAAACCAAAACCCAAACTATTTTCTGGTGGAAACAAAATGAGTCTGTGTCATGGAGTCACTCTTTCCTGGTTAGTTTTGAATAGCCAAGGCACATCCATATTCTCTAAAAAATACAAAATGAACAAAAAAGGAGTTGTTATAATGGAAAAAGTACATGACATTTTTCTTCCCTGAGAAATTGTTGATTTCCCAGGGTGGGATGACAAATTCACTCATTCTCTGAAGTGTTCATATATCCTCCAGGGACAGAAGGGCCAGGGAGATGTGACACAAAGGCCTGATCTTATTACGTGTTCACCCTTGCTAAGTGCCTTCCCACACCAGTCTCTTACTCTACCACTTCATGCAATGGGTCTCTTTCACAGCAGCCAATGAACACAGTTGTCCGAGATTTCTTTTTTTGTGAGATGAGATGAGGCATCCTTTGCTGGAGTCCTTTCTCTTCCTTCCTTCCTTCCTTCCTTCCTTCCTTCCTTCCTTCCTTCCTTCCTTCCTTCCCTCCTTCCTTCCTTCCTTCCCTCCTTCCTTCCTCCTTACTTCCTACTTTCTCTCCCTCCTTTCTTCCTTCCTTCCTTCCTTCCTTTCTTTCTTTCTTTCTTTCTTTCTTTCTTTCTTTCTTTCTTTCTTTCTTTCTTTCTTCCTTTCTCTCTTTCTTTTTTCAAGATAGGGTTTCTCTGTGTAGCTCTGCCTGACTGTCCTGGATCTCGCTCTGTAGCCCAGGCTGACCTCAAACTCACATGGATCTGTCTGCCTCTGCCTCTCGAGTGCTGGGATCAATGCCACCACCCAGCATTGAAGTCCTTTCTTATCCACCTCTTAACTACCCCCCCCCCTGTATTCACTGGGAGTTCATCTGGTGGGACCATATTGAAACTTGTGCCTTTAGCAAACTATTTTTGATAGTGATTATTTTTTAAAAGGAACAAGAAATGAGAGTTTTGAATGTCCACTGGTTGGACTTTTACTGTGTTTGCATGTCTCTATAGGAATTCAGTCATAATGACAACTCCATCATGTTTCATGGTGAACAAAGGCATCTCTTGAACATTAGTGAGCTCCATCTCACCCACTGAGAAGACAGAAGTTGAAATTCCTATTCAATTTCCAAAAGCCTTTCTTTTGTCCCTGAACCACATTTTCCATCAACCCCTGCGCTTAGGTATTGGCATGGGACTGAGACACTTCCTGGTCTAGGATATCCCACCCTTATTCTTGCATCTCTTCCCCTGAGAGTCCCTCCACTCTTTCATGGAGATGGAAGAGCCCTTATGAAAGGAGCTGGCATCTCTAGATCACAACACTTGTCCAAGGTATTACCTGACACTTAGGAAGACTTGTGGAAGGGTGGGGTGACAGACACAGATTTATTTTTATTTTTTAATTATGTATTTGTTTGTGTGTCTATGTGGAAGTGTGTGCATGTAAGTGCTGTTGCCAGTGGAGGCCAGAAGAGGGCGCTGTTACAAGTGGTTGTGAGCTACTTATGCTCTTAACTGCTGAGCTCTCTCCAGCTCCCCAAATCTCTTTCTTTTATGTGCTACTAACCAGGACACAATCCATTCTTCAGTTTTTTTCCTGTGTGTAATCCAGTAGGTAAGAGAGAAAGAAACACATGAACTTTTTTGCTCTACCAGGCACTATGTGAAACACTTTACCTCTGGGTCTTTGGTTTGGATTGATTTGGTTTGGTTGTGTTTAATCCTCTCAGCAAACCCACTCTCCTATTTGCAGAAGATCTCCAGGTATCAGAGAAGACCATGTGGAAGTGACAAAGCTGGGTTCAGAGCAAGTCTTTGCAGCTCCAGAGGTCCGGCTCCTAACCTCTCCTGCAGAAGTCTCTGAGCCAGCCAGCACTATGCTTCCAGACAGGTTTCAGCAAAGCCCCAGAAATGTGCAACCTCCCAGCAATCTAGAGAAGAAAGGAGTTCCTTGTCTCAACCCACCTCTAAGTTGCAGGAAATGTAAGGCCTTGATATTAACCAGGCCTAGACTCTCCTAAGAGAGAAGGACCCTATAAAGGGGTATTTTAATCACGGGTATCACGTCTTATGATTGTGTCTGTTTGTATTTAGTGTGCCTGTTATCCTTGGTGTTTCCGCCCCGAGGACATCCAGCTGAACAAAATTGCACACATCTTTATGGATTACCCTTTCTGCATCCATAAGTTATCTGCCCTTTTAAAGTAATTTGCACCGAAACACCAAGTGTTTTTTCTAATGGGGACAGACAGCTAGTGTTTTTTGATGCAAATGACTCTGCTCGGCAATCTCCCCAGCCCAGAGCTAAATCTGCTCGGAAGCAGAGGGCTCAGGAGGCTCAGGGGGCCGAGCTTCCAGAAACAATTTAAGCACAGCAGTTGGGAGCGAGTTAAAGCCCTCCTCTGTGTTAGGGAACACTAGATGAGACATCAAGAAAAGATGGGAAATAATGAGCAGAGATGTTTCAATGGTGTTTGTTACAATATTCTCCACCATTGTTTTTAAGAAACCCTCTTCCGTTCAGATGAGTCTTGTGTGTTTCATGCAGAGATTAACTGTTAAATAAAAGAACGAACATCCCAGGTCTCCTTTCTTCCTTTTTTGGAAAGGATCTCTAGGCCAGGGCACCCTCCAACTTCTATGTAGCCCAGGATATCCTTGAACTCTTGTCTTCCTGCTTCCACCGCCTAAACTTATTGGTGTGCATCAACACATCCATTCTTGTGGGGTTAAGGATTGAATCCCGGGCCTAGTGTTTGCTAGGCAAACAGTCTATTTACTGAGCTATATACACAGCCCTTCAATAGTACGTCTGAATGCTATTGAGGAATTGCGCCTCAACCTAGTACCTCTTTCCACTACTCGGGCATCCTGTGCAGTCAGTATACTTTGGTTTAGCCACTTAGGCCTGAATACACCGGCTCACACCTCAGCATCGCAGTAGATCTGAATGTTAAAGGAGAGGAGGAAAATAGGCTTGGGTCTGAGAAGGCATATTTGAGTGTTCCCACCTCATAGCTAAAACTGAATCTATTTCTCACTGTAGTCACTATAGTTTCTTTTCTTGTCTTTTTCAAACATATAACTGACTTTGGAAGAAAAACACGCAGAAAAAAAGAATGCCTCTAAGACGAATGAGCTGTTTGAGAAATGGGCTCCACAGGCCAAAGAAGCAATTAAGCGTGACCGCGCTTGTTGTTCAGATCATAATTAATAATTGCTGTTAGTTCTTAAGCAGTAATTGCCACAATGTCACTTAGTCTAGCCCCATTCAGACCAGAGCACCCAGCACAGTGGCTCCCACCCTGTGAGCAGTCAGCCAGCACAGCCCTCGAGGGTGGGAATGGAGACAGCTTACCCTGGGAACCCTAACTGGGGATGTTAAATCATTTGCAGACCATTAAATGATCTGCACCCCAGGGGAGCACTGAGTCCCAGAGACACTTTCTCATGCATTCCACACGGCAGCCTCCCAGGCATTCTACTCTGCTCTTGTCCATCCCAGACTCTTCAGCCTCTTGGGCACCCTGGGACCTGGCCTTGCCAGAAGTGGACCTGCCACCTTGCCAGCTCCTCTTTTAACCACTCTACCCCCTGGTTCTAGATGCTTTTTAGTGGATTTTTCACTCTACACCTCACCCCTAACTTCTAACTGCTCTTGCTCTAATGTGTGTGCTCCAAGTGTGGTTTGGGAGCTCTCTATAGCACAAAGTCATGGGTGAATGTTTGGCCTGTGGATTCCAAACTTTGCCCCAGAGCTGTGGTAATGAAGCTCCAGTTGCTCCTTAGCTACTATACTTAACAATCATCACCCACCTCCTCTGATTCAGACACAGGCCGACTCACTAGCAAATGCGTTTTCTCCTTGGGCTTCTCTGTTTTCACAGCGTAGTACTATTCCCAGAAGCACAAGAGGAAACTCCACTAGTCTCTGGTCTTCTTTTAAAGGCTTTCTTCTCCACTTTCTTTTCCTTATGCTCCATCTGTAATCACCCTCCAGAGTGGTTCAGATTCCATCATTTCCTCCCTGGTTACTTCCAAAGCAAATGCTTACTCCTCTAAATCATCTAGCCCCTGAGACACAATGGCAATCCGTACAAGCACAGGCTCTATCTTTGCTCTCAGGGATAAAGGCCCTGCAATCTGCAAACATGATTTTCCACCAGTGAGGCGATGCCCAGCTCCTCCTACTACATCCTACCCATGACACCCTGTTTCAGCGTACCCGGCCTCTGTCTCTCACACTGGTTCCAAAGGAGGAATGGTGGATTTGCATTTGGATGAGCATGTGGGAACACAAGCTTGCTGCTGTGCCAATCTGACATTAGTCCCCTTGAGTGGTCCCTTCTGTAGTCACATATGGATCACAGACATCCTAGGAAAGCTCTGCTGACAGCTAGAATCATGTTCTTCTGAACTCAGAGGCAGTCATGGGGAATAGGCAGACATCTGGCCTCAGCTGACTTCTCTAGCAGGTGCCATCTAGAAGTCACAAAATAGGAAGAGTCGTCCAGCTGAGCCTCCTTAATGTCCTACAGAGCCCCTTAGGGGAAGGCACGGCGCATTTAAGGTCTGGCCATCAACTTACGTATTTTGTAAAAGTTCAGCATGAACACGATTTATGAATACTAACATTAGGGTGGTTCCCACTTTTCTCTCTGTCCAGGACTGCGGCCAGGAGCTTGTGAGACGGAGTCAGGAAAGAACTGTGTGCATCTTGGACTATGAGAAAGCCCTGAGTTCCACTGTTTCTACAATTGTGATATCCACCCACCCCAAGATATATAGTCCCTCCTTTATGAGATAGAATCTTATTATTTTCCATGCCAATACACGGCAGAAGGAGAGGAACAGGAAGAAGAGAGGGCTCAAAAAGAGGGAGGAGCCGGGTGGTGGTGGTGCACGCCTTTAATCCCAGCACTCGGGAGGCAGAGGCAGGCAGATCTCTGTGAGTTCGAGGCCAGCCTGGTCTCCCAAGCGAGTTCCAGGAAAGGCGCAAAGCTACACAGAGAAACCCTGTCTCGAAAAACCAAAAAAAAAAAAAAAAAAAAAAAGAGGGAGGAATGAAGAACTTCAGGGGAGAAGAAAGGATGGTAATGTGAAGCCGATAGATCTGAAGTTCAGTCCCATGCTCCCCAGGGCTGTGATCATCCAGGAAAGACACTCAGGTGCTCTCTCTGACCCCCAAAGCCAGTGAAAATCCTCCACCCTAGCTCCCACTGCTTAAGCAAAAAAGCAGCTGTGCTCCACATCTGGAAGTGTGGTTCTGACTCCATTTCATCCTATTTGCTTCCCACTAACTTCTACGTTTTCCATAAATGATTGAAGAAAAGTTCTCAATCGGAAAAGGAAGCAATAAAGTCTTTCTCGTGGGGAAGCAGTGGCATCTAGCAGCAACCAGCGGTTCACTGACGTCTCCCTCAGGAGCTCCAAGATGAAGGCTGACCCACTGAGATGACCATCTGGATCCTGTCAGAGGGAAAACCCAGTGGCCCTTGTCCTCTCCCTGATCAGGTATCTCTTTTCAGCCCCACCTCTTAGAACCTCCATTTTCCCCGTGTCCCATGAAGGTAATGATAATACCTGCCTGCAGACGGAAGGACAGCACCTCGCACGTAGTACGGGCATGCATTTACTACCATCAGTCACTCCTTGCTTTAGAATGATGGAAATGGGGACATCACAGAGAGGCTTGATTGTGCTTTTACCTCCTTTGTTGTTTAATTCTCAGAATAGTCCTGTGAGGTGAGTACTATCCATTTTACAGACGAAAACACAAAACTTTTGCAAAATTAAATAACGGACTGTGGGTCTTACAAATGAGCAAGCAGAGACCTTGCATAACCATGCCATGTGCCCTTTCTAGAGTCGAACTATGCCTAGTGTTCTAGATTCTGGGACAAGGAAGAGACAACTGATTCCCATGGCCTGCGGTGAGGTCCCCAGAAGCCAGTTTCTCCCTGTGAGGCTCTCCAGTCTCCTGCCTGTGTCTCCCTTAGTCTGCAGCAGCTTTAACTCCCCCTGCCCCCCTCACCCTGGCAAGTGTGATGGGTCCTGTTTCATTTCCACTCCTTAGTAAAACAAGAGTCTACCCGGACCAATTGTCTTTCAAATTGGCCCAGAAAATTCATGTTTCACTTGGCTGTGAACCTCTTCAGAAAGCCTGGCCAGAGGATTACTGCTCCCCGGTGTCTGAAACTGGAAAGAAGGGATGCCAGCACTCAAAAGCATTAACAAAAACTGTGAGAAAACCAACCCAGAGTTGATGCCAAGGCCATGTTGCCTGTGCAGTGAGACCTCTTTTGTCCACAGAGCTACTGTCCTTCACAGATCTGAGTGAACAAGCTTCCAGATCTTCACTGTGGGCTCTCCATCACCTCTGTAGGGCCGGATTTGGCAACAACATGGCTCCAGCTAATAAATGCATGAGGGAATTTTGCAAATCCATGCTTTCTAAAAGACCCATCCACTAATAGTTTATCAACTACTTTTTACCTCCATTTCTTTCAACAAAGAACAATTTTTGTTCCCAGGGGGGTCATTAGCTTTTTTACCATTTCAGCTACTCTAATTCATATTATCAACCCAAAGGGATGGGAAATTTTTTCCTCTTCCTTTTGCCCAACCCCTCACCAGAAGGAACCCTGTCAACCCTGTCAGTGTTTAATGAACTTGAAATATGTTTCCTCCGACATTTTCCATAACTATAATTAACAAAGAGTATTCTGCATTTCCCATAGGGTGGTCATAATCTCACCATAAAATTTATAGCCAAAATGTATTCAGTTGAGGCTCTTTTACTGAGCCCAAACCATTGTCTTAACTGACTCTAACAATCATTGTGTGTCACACGTATTTCCTTCTCCTTTACTGCTGTCGGATATAACTTAGATTCTGGCCATTATGACTATGACTATGAAATGTCCTCCATGAACTAATGTTTTGCTCATGTGTGATCATGTGGGTGGTGCTGTCCCTAGCTTTTAGGGGTAGGTGGCTACAGATCGTTTGGGAGGTGAGGCCTGGCTAGCAGAAATGGGTCTCTCTAGACAAGCCTAGAAAGGTTGTTCCTGCCCTGGTTCCCACCTTGTTCTCTCTGCTTCCTGGTCAGTTGCTAAAGGAGAGTTTGTCACAGGCTCCCATGAGTGTGTACTCCATCTTGCCTTTTCCACCAAAAGGAGAAGACTTCCTCTGAAACCGTGAACCAAAATAAAACTTGTCTCCAGGGGGTTGTTTATGTCGCATATTTTTGTCTCCGAGGCGTGAAAGTAGCTGATACATTGGCCAAAGTAAGGGCTTTAGCTCCATACCGCCCGTCCTAAGTATGGAACCCAGAGACACTGCTCCACCCCTGTCCTGAGTCGGGAACCCAGGGAGACTTAACGCAAGCTAAGCAAGTGTTCTACTTCTTGGCTACATTCTCAGTTCCCAAATTTTCTACTTTTTTTTTCCAGCCAAAGAAGCCACAGACTGCGACAAATGATTGCACTCCAAAACTGTTATCTCAGAAGAAGTTTCTGGAAATGGTGAGATAAAATCATTTTATGTCCTGTCTGTGGTGGCCAGAAGGCTTCTGAGAGACACGAAAATGGAAAGCGTGTGAGGCAGGAAGATTCTGCGTGTGCTTGGTTGGGAGCCCAGCTTTCTGAATGAGCGCCTTTTCCTTTTTCTTTTTTGAGGAGAAGTCATTGGGTAAAGGGATTGGCAAGGGGACTAATTTGGAATTGTCTTTTCCAAATAGCAAGAAAAAGTCCCATCTCTTGCCCTGTCCCGAAGCTGAATGACATGAATGAATGCCGGGTGACAAAAACGCCACTTGAAAACTCGGTCTGCTCTTCTTGTGTTCATTTCTCCGGCTGGTTTTCACAGAAATGTTGAAAATGTTAACCACCCGTGGGATTCACCAATGAGTCTTCGCACATCCTGAAGAGCCGGGAGCAGCGGAGAGAGGCAGGTAGGATGCCAAACTGGGAGGGAGAAATCAAAGAGCAAGGTCCACAAACGTGGCTATCATGAACTGTGCTCGTGGAAGCCAACGAAAACTTCGTTGGACCCAGATATAAATATTTTGCACCTTTCTGCCAGGCCCTGCGGTTTATTACAGGAAGCACGGCTTAGGAATTCATAGGCGAGGGTTAGAAACTGGAAAGCGTAACTTGGACCCCATCCCATTCCAATAAGCAGTCACAGGTGTGGTTTTCATGAAACCGTATATTTAGGGACGGAGGGGGAGGGAGGGAGGGGAGAGAACTGCATGTTTGAAGCAAACCGTATTTGCATACACATTATGCGTGTACCCAACACACACTTGTGCAGAGATGGGCAAATGTGTTCTGTGTTGGCAGCTGCTGCTAACCGTTGTGTTTCCTTCAAGCAGAAACAGCAAAGGGGTTCCTTGAGCGGCCAAACCCAATCAATTTGCAGGAGCTTCTGCATTATGCTGAGAAGAGTTCAGAGGTCATCTCGAGGTTCATTCAACAAGTTCCACTCACCTGCTGCTTTACTCCCTGGTATATGCAACCTGGTGGCTCCCCACTCCAGGGAGGACACAACGCTGACGCCAGACTTGGCGCAGATGTCCCACAGACATCCTGGACTCAAGCAATTCTTCACCCTCAGCTGCCTGAGGAGCTGGGAGTATGGGTGTGCACCATTGAGCCCAACTGTTAAAATTTCTAAAATTTTTAGTTACATATATCCATATGTGTGTGTGTGTGTATGTTGACGTGCACATGCCACATCACACACGTGAAAGTCATCTGTGAGTTGTTTCTCTCCTTCTAGCATGAGAGTCCCACTAGTCAGATTTGGGTCCTCAGCTTCATTGGCCAGTGCATTTACCTGCTCAACTAACTTGCTGGTCCATTTAACAATCTATTATTTAGGCTCCATGGTGTTCCACTTACAATGGCAGGGATACTACATGTTATGACCTCAGAATCACAGTCCCATAGAGTCTGATCCAACTGGTGTTGCCAGGACTGGATCAACTCAGCAGCCTTATGTGTAAGATCTTGGGGACCTAGACAGATTTAGGGAAAGATTTAGTTGTCTGCCAATATCACAGACCAGCCAAATGTCAGGGAAGGGGCTGTCAAGGCACAAGCCAATACGTGTATTTTATTTTTGTTGTCCCCAGGAAACAGTCATTAGAAGCAGTCCCACCTTCTCACCATTGACACAACTAGACCAAAGTTCTCAACCTGTGGGTCCTGACCCCCTTGGGGTCAAGTGACCCTTTCGCAGAGGTTGCATATTAGATATCCTGCACATCAGATATTTACATTACGATTCATAGCAGCAGCAAAATTGCAGCTATAATGTAACAATGAAAGTCATTTTACGGTTGGGGGTCACCAACTAACTGTATTAAAGGGCCGCAGCACTAGGAAGGTTGAGAACCACTGACCTAGGGGGTCAGAAGAAGGTGTTGGAGCCCCTGATCACCTGAAACCAGAGTTATGGATATTGTGAATCATCATGTGGGTGCTAGGAACGGAACTTGGGCCCTCTGCAAAAGCAACAAGTGCTCTTTTTTTTTTATTTTTTTGAAAAGATAAGTTTATTTATTAATTTTTTTCCACAAAACAATTGCATTTTTAACATAGAACAATACATGAATCACCAGCATATATACATACACAAAACTGCATCTTGAGTCAAGGTAGAAACAATAAATTTCTTCATTTAAACAGTTCCATTTTTAACCCAGTTCCAGCATACAGTTCCTAGGTCATTACTATAAACTCAAAATTGTCCCATTGCAATGAAATCTCTATTGTGCCTTTCATTTCTTAAGTCTCAAAATTCGATTGATAAATTCTGGTATTAGCCTTCCAAATATGATAAATCCATAACCAAAATCTTTTTTGTAGTTTTCTCATTAAGTTCAAGAAGTTCAAAAAAAAAAAAAGTAAATTCTGGTATCAGGCTTTCACTTCCAAATATGAAGAGACGTTTTACAACCAAAACTTTTTGCAGTTAATAATTTTAGTTCAAACAAGCATCTCTGCAACTTTTGTTCTCACAGACAGAGACCTTTCTAGGTACAGTAGTATTCTAAACCGCACTATTTTTGACGTTAGCTCAGGTTTTTCTGTATTGCATTGATTTTCCACAGATCTCAGCTGTGGGTGCCTTGTGCTGATTCTGGCTTCTGGAGCTTTTGAAACCATTCAGACTGCCTATTTTGCAGTCTACTATGACACTAACCTTCTGTGTCTCGGGTTCTTTCACCATATACATTAAGCATAAACTCACACTCAACATTTATACATTTTTACAAACTCACATATAACATATTAACATCTACTTATTTATACTCTTTAAAGAAACTATAGAACTACTTTAGCAGATATATTTCTTATTACTTCTTATATACTTCTTATATTCATTCCATCTTCTTAATATACTTAATATACTTCTCTTATATTAAGCAACAAGTGCTCTTAACTGTTGAGCCATCTCTCCGGTACCCCATAAATGGATTTTTTTTTTTTTTTTGGTTTTTCGAGACAGGGTTTCTCTGTGTAGCTTTGCGCCTTTCCTGGAGCTCACTTGGTAGCCCAGGCTGGCCTCGAACTCACAGAGATCCGCCTGCCTCTGCCTCCCGAGTGCTGGGATTAAAGGCGTGCGCCACCAACGCCCGGCAATAAATGGATTTTTTTAATTCAGACTTTTTTCTCATCCTTGTGGTATCTGATTCTGAACAAATATTCTCAAATCTGAAAAAAAAATCAGAAAAATGTCCAGTCCCAAGCATTTTTGATAAGGGATACTCAGCCTATACTGAGGGTCAGGACTTGGTGGCGACTGTTCCACTCTACAACATACACAATTCAACACACAGCAGCTACATAGTTGTTTTTGTCCCTTTGAATAGCTGAGAAGTTTCCGCTCCGAGGTTTTGTTGAGAGACTTGTGCGTGAACGGAAGACTTTTCTGTTCTGATTTCTAATCCAGGTGAATTATTAATGATGCTAAAGACCTCCATCTCAAGATCCATCAGTGGGCTCAAACCTAAGGCTTTGTGCACTCTAGGCAAGCGGTTCACCCTGAGCTCCCAGGCTTAGTTCTGTGCCCTGCAGCTACCGCTGAAATTAGGAGAGAAGCAGCAGCAAATCCTAGCAGGAAGTCTCTAGTGATGGAACTTTTAAAAAGCTGAGATCAGGAGTCGGTTCAATCAGCGAAATCCTCTTGGCTTTTTCCTCTTTCTTTTCTTTTTATGTAGCTTTGTACCTTTTAGGTTAAGGGGGAAAGACTTAAAATGCCTTCTTTAGAAATGTGCATAGTCTAGGTAAATCTGCATAAACGTGAAAGGCACAGAATTAGGACCATCATTACTGGTCCTGTCTCACAGACAATCCCCTGGCCTTTGCTCCCTTCAGAGTACAGCCATTTCTGGAGACTCAGAACCACCAGCAGCAACACAGCACTGTCCTCTCTGCATCCTGCGGACTTGGCTAGTGTGTTACATCTATTTTACTGGGAGTGTTGGATTCTGCCCCCCCCCCCATCCCCCAGGGCACAGGCAGGCTTTGTAAGAATGTGAAAATCAATATGAAAGGTTTGTCAGAAGTGACATGTTTGTTAATGTTATATTGATTATGCGATTTGGTGTAAATTTTCTAACTTAATAAAGCTGAGATTTTTTTTTTTTTGCAGTAAAAAACAGAGGTTATTTAATTAACTCGCAACTTAATGCAAACTCTGAACAGGATACATTGTGACTGCTTCAGCTGACACCGGATTTATCACCCTATAAGTGGGCAGGATAACACACCCATACAGATGAATGGAGCGACCCCGGAGGGACTAGACAAGGGAGGCTGGCATAAAAAAAGCAAAGTGGGAAGAGGAGGGAAGGGGAGGGAGAAAGCATGGGCGTGAATATGAGCTAAGTATGTGGTATACTTAAATTGTCTTTATTAAACCTTTTACTGTCGGAATGCACGTACCGCAGGCCGACAAGGCAAACCCAAACCCAAATAAAAGGGAAACATCCATATCCTAGTGCTTACTACAAAGGACCTGGCAGTGTCCAGTTAATGGGGGTGGCGGTGCAGGGGACGCTAAGTGTGCATGTAGCTTAAAAAGGAAACAGAAATTAGCAACAGGCTCTGTAAGAGTTCATAAGACTCCAAATGTTTGAAGTTCAAGCAACACCCACCCCAGCCAAAAATATTCATGATAAACCATGATCTGTATCAAGAGTGGACAGCCAATGACCTAACTCAGTGACCTTACAAAATCAGTTCCTGTTTTGTAGGAAGCCCCGTGGATCTAGTCCGGCCATGGCTTTCTTTATGGCAGTCAGTACACCCTCCTGCGGTAAAATTGCTAAGTTCTGACCACCTCCAGCAAAGGATGCTGACACACACGGCTGTTGGACTCAAAGCCTTTATCAGCCAAACACCTTAGCCTCTTTAATACAAACCGCTGAGGACAGAAAATGAGATTGCATTTCTTCATCATTCTTATTGGTCCTACCACGAGCTCCAATGCACTACATTGGATTGTTGCAGCTTTCCTGGCTTTAGATCATGGAACTGGACTTGGGAGGGAGCTGGAGCTGGAGATGGCTGTGAGATGGGCTCCCTCCCCTCTGACAAGCAGTGGCAATTCCTTCAGAGCCACAGGGAGCTGTTAGACTCCCCTGCAGTCTTCCTGATGCTGCAGGCTAATAGTTGGACTGGCATTGGGCTTTTTATCTCCTTCCAAACTTCTTGCGCAGGAAATGATTTAAATAACTGTTTTGTAGTCACAAAAGCCTCTTGAGTCACCAATGCTTCCATGAAATTGTAAAGGTTCTCATGGAGCCACTTCCACAGAGCTTTTATTTCCTCCAAAGAGCATCAAATGGGGGAGAATTACATCTGGGTGCTAATTTCCCCAATTACCAGCAGTGGCTTTCTTTCCACCTGCCAGGTTAATAACCAACTTGTTTTATCACCCTGCTCATGGAAGGAAGATTGTGTAGCTGGCAATTCTCTCCCCCCCCCCATTATCTCGAACATGTCCTTTCAAGCTTTCCAATGGAGCCCTCCTCTTGTGAATGTCCCCAAATTTCTCTCCATTCTAAATCTCACATTAATTCTTCCATATTGTCAACAGTAATTCTCAAATAAGAATTTCAATGAGAAATGAGCTCCTTTTCTTCTCTCTTATTCGAAAGTCTCCCTGGGTAGCTCCTAAAATATTTGGAAAACAATTTCTCAATGGAAACAATTCTACAGACCTATAGCCACAAAACCAGATTCTCTTTGGCATTCACCTAATTCAAGTTGTAAGTGAATGGCTTCTGGGAAACACATGCGCGCGCGCGTGCGCGCGCGCGCACACACACACACACACACACACACACACACACACACACACACTTTTTTCTTTTTATACAGTTTCATATCTTTCAAGTTTGGACAAATTTTTAAAATGCACTCTTTAAAATGCATACAGCTAAGATAAAATTTGCATAAATATTAAAGGCACAAAACTCAGATCACATGATTATAGATGTCTTTTCTTGGGTAGAGAAAGAAAGCAGAGGAAGACATGTGCTGACTAGTCCTAAAAGACAGCTATGAACCTAGATTATGACTAAAGGGAACTTAGGTCCTCCTCTGAGAAGCGTGAGTGAGATATCCAGTCAGATGTTCATCGCAAGTGTCCTTTGAAGCCCGAGAGGGACGAGTTAGCGTGAATGCCAATGACAGGGAATATCATCTTCCATCAGACAGCTGGGTTTATGTAGAACCTGGACTGCTGCTTCAAAGGTGGATTTTCATCTACAGAAAGGGAGATGATGATTTCTGTACTTCTTTATTGGAAGGCAATGAAGAGAAGGTGAAAACATGTTCATGACTTAAAATGGTATTTGGCATACAATGAGCACTTAGTACCAGACATTTTTGTTTCTGGGTATACATACTCAGGTGTGGATGTCACCAATGTCACCAATGGCCACTACCTGTTAACTTCCCTTTCCATACTCACAAAACCATCTTGTAAACTACATAAGAGTTAACCATTAGTTTCCAACTAATTAGCAATTAACAAGTTAGTTTGATGAGTTCTAAGGAGTCATGAAATGGAAAGCGTGATTTTGACAGTGATGGAGAGAGGGAGATGTCCTGCCTGAGTCAACAGGCTCCTGCTGTCCCGCTGAGCCTGACTGACCCACCAGTATCTTCTCGTCACAGAGATTAAAAAATGAAACATTTCTTCATAGCTTTTGCTGTTAGAACAAACCACCAGAGACTGAAGAACTGATAAAGAAAAGAGGTTTGTTTGGTAGACAGTAGTGGAGGGCATGGCGTTGGCATCAGCTCAGCTCTGGTGACTTCCGTGGTAGACAGCTTCACAATGGTGGAAGTGGGTGGGAGACAGAAGGATTATAAGGTGAGGCAGAAAGCCGGGGGTGGGCACAATGTCAATCTTCCACTAGGCCCCACCTCTTAGAGACCCTACCTTCTAGTACCTGTGGAATATTCCTTTACACCATGAGCATTGTCACTGTGATTCCTTCTACAGAGAAGCTGACTGGCCAATAGCTGAACAGGATAACGTTAGGCAGGAGAGCCAAACTGAGAATGCTGGGAAGAAGAAGGATGGGGTCAGAGGAGTCGCTAGCAGATGCAGAGAGAAGCAAGATGGGCATGCTGTACTGAGACAAGGTACCCAGCCATGTGGCAAAACATAGATAAGAAGCATGGGTTAATTAAAATGTAAGAGTTAGCTAGTAGCAAGTCTGAGCTGGCTGAGCATTTATAATTAATATTAAGCCTCTGTGCCGGTTATTTGGGAACTAGTGGGCAGGACAGAAACTTCTGCCTACAAGTACCTTCTCCCTTAGCCATCCAGGGAACCAAGCTTCCAGACCATGCACCTTTGGAGCAAGCCAAACCTGAACCATAGCAGCTGCTGAACTTGGCCAAGCTCCACTGACTTCTAAGAGATGGGCTGGGTCATCTGAGAGTGCCAGGACCACGGGGTATTTCTGGAGCTGCTGCAACCAAGGAGGAAACTAGCACCCATCTCTGAAGGACCAGGAGAAGCCCTGGTGACACAGGACTGGGGACAAGAGAGCTAGCTGACCACGCTGCTGCTGTGGTACTCAATCCCACTACCACGGGGCAGTGCGGGGATGCTTTCTGTTGCTGCTGTTAGCATCTTCACGTTCAGTGTTTTGAAACCCAGAGACTATTATGCAACAATTGTAGAAGTCAGAAGGCTCAAACTGGCTGCTGGAGTTGTCCTTCCTTTGAGAAACCCTAATCTATGTAGATCAGACTGGCCTTGGACTCAGAGGGATCTTCCTGCCTCTGGGATTCAAGAAAATTCACCAGTACACCTAGCTCTTTTTCCTTCCTTCTTAAAAGAAGACATGAATTTAAAAAGAAAAGATTTATTTATGTATATGAGTGCTCTAGTATGCCAGCACGGCAGAAGAGGGCATCAGATCCCGTTGTAGATGGTGGTGAGCTGCCATGTGGTTGTCAGGAATTGAACTCAGGACCTCTGGAGGAGCCGTCAGTGCTCTTAACAACTGAGCCATCTCTCTGGCCAGAGAAACCTTAACCTTGAATCCATTTCCTTCCCTTTTCTAGCTTCTAGAGGTCACCTGCACTTCTTGACTTATGGCCCCCTCCTCCATCTTCAAAGTCAACTGCCATGAAACCATGTGACACTCCCTACCCTCCCTCTCTCCTACCACTCATGCCTACCTCTTAGAAGAAAGCTTGTAATTACATGTAGCCTACCAGGAGAATCCAGGTTAGTTTCCCCATCTGAAGATTTTTCTTTTAACTGCACCAAAACTCTTCTTGCTAGGTAAGAAAGCACACTCATAGGATGTGGACATAGTTGGAGTATCATTATTTTGACTGCCACATGACACAAGAAGACAAGATTACCAACCTGGAAGAAAAAAAAACAAAACAAACAAACAACAACTAAAACCACCCAGTAGAAAGGCATTGACAGTCGCTGTCAAGAATCTTCCAGGAGCCCCCTGCTGTGGTATAAATGGTTCTTCAGTATCCAAGTGATGGAAATGGAATCTTCAGTTTGCATGATGGTGTTTAGAAGTGGGCTTTGGGGAAGTACCTGGGATCAGATGAGGTCAACAGACTGGGAAGCCCATCATGGGGCTAGTGGCTTCATAAGAAAAGCCAGGGAGCTCTGAACAGTCAGGTGCTCACTCCATGACATCCTGTTACGTTCTTCACCGGATTATGAAGCAGCAAGAGGGTCCCTCCCCAAATGCCAGTGCCATGCGCTTAGACTCCAGCCTCCAGAACTGCCAGCCAAATAAACTTCTTTTCTTTATAAACCACCCAGTTTCAACTCTGTCACTATAACAACCAAAAATGCACAATGACACCTACAAGGTGGACTTAAAAGCTACACTGAAACCCTCATTTCCAAATGGGGAAACTGAGGCCCAAAGAGACAAAATGCTTGGCACCATGCGCATTGACTGAGTCTGCAGTGGGCTGGAATCCAGTGCTTGACTCCATGCGCTGTGTTCTTCACAGAACAAACCGTTTCAGTCAGTTTCTCCACTGCTCTCTTTCTCCTCCCTCTTTTAAAAAGAACCTGCAGCCAGAGGTGGCCTCTTCATTTCCGGCTGCTTCTAGAACAGCGGGCTTCTCTTGAAGCAGAGAACCTGTGCTGCCCGCCTTTGCATCTGGTGCTCTGAACCTCGAGCGCCGTGCGGCTGTGGACTCTGAAGATTCTCTTCTTTCATCTTGGCTCAAAATAGCACCTGCCGTCCTGTTAGCCTCGGAAACTTCAGAGGCTCCAACCGAACGGGCAAATTTATCACCCGGTGAACTGACCTACATTCTACCTAATTGTTTCTGGCCTGACCGTGACCCCAGGCATCAGAGCCAAAAGGAAGAAAAAGTTGGCTAGATCTTAATGTGGTGAAGACTCTGTGGCCCTGGTTGGGCCACAAAATTAATAACTGTCAGGAAGAAATTTACAGATGAAAGAGTCTGAGCATAGAATTAATTTTTACAAAGGACACGCTTCCACTGATCTTTCAAGAAAAAGGAATTCTCAAAGCAATAATGTGAGGTTTCTTAGGGCCAGAGCCTCTCACCCTCTTCAGCTGCTCTTTAATATGTGTTGAGCCAGGTTGTATTTTATTACAAAGAGGGTCTACTTAGAGGTGAGCCTGTGTGCACGCTTGTGTGCCTGTATGTGTGTGTGTAGTTTGTAAATGACATAGATTTCTCTCTAAATGACAAGTATGTCACCTTGTCACCTCACCACTAGTAACATAAGAAACAAAAGGGTTTGCTGTCGTTTTGAAAACATGAACCGGTTGATGATGCTGTCCGAAGATATTGACGGTGTTGCTAAAATCATCATCAAATTCATTTTACTTCTCTGATTTTGGTTTTAATGCTTTGGTTATAAAACCCCATTAGAACACTTCAGAGCCTCTTATTTCATTCTGGTCTTAGAGTTTAGTCCAGTCGGCCCCTGCTGCATTTCACCTCCCCATGCACTTCCAGTGTGGACACAGGCATCATGGCTTGTTGAATATAGTACATTGTTTTTGTGCTAGTCCTTGTAGCTTCATCTGCCTTGGTGTGCAAAGGGAAGCTGGGTCATTATCTGTATGTGTTTTCTTTTTTTTTTTAAGTTTTTTTTTTAATTGACATGACTTTAACATATGCCTGTTTCAGCAAAAGAATGAGCCATCCTCCAATTTCTCCAGCCTCCAGTAGTAAATACAAGATAAGGGGAAAAAAACAGCATGACAAACACATCCAATGAAGCTTCTGTGTCAAGAAGCCGTTTGTGTGACCAGCTGTGCGGAGCTGAGAAATGGAACCTCTGATGGGACTACAAGGCTGTTTACTTACAGACTTTTCTCCAGTTCCTTGGGTAGCTCCACGGCCAGACATGAGCTCATCACTCTGTCTTCCTCCAGCCTTCTCCCGTGGGTTCTCACCTCAGTGGTCAATACCACCATCCCACCCAGCTGTGTGATCCCGTGTCCAGTCACCAAGCCATTGTTATCTTCTAAGAACCTCTTGAATCCATCTGTGTCTCTTTAACTCTGCCTGTGTGGCCAGAGCCCCATGCTGACATCTGTGGTCTCCAGGCACTTTTGTCTTCCTGGATCTCTTCCACCATTAAAATAAAACACTTAAAATTGTGCTTTATGACTGTTGGTATAAAGATTAGTACTGGATTTATGACTATATATTCATTTGCAATTCTGATTTTAAGATAAACTAAAAATTAAATCATTTTTATGGCCATTAGAATGTGCTGCGAAGCCTGGGCACAGTGCCTGCTGTGCCTGGCAGCTAAGTTGAGTTTGTTCGTGCTGCTGGCCCACACCTGGATGCTCTCATTACTGGCTATTTGATCTCTGCACAGCCGCTGTAAGGAATCCAACTGCAGACAGAGGGTTTAAGTATTCAAATTTGCCTATAACCCACCAAGACTATGCTTTAAAAAAAAAACACTTTTTAATTGAAATGAAATTCCTATAACATAAAATTCACCATTTTAGCCATTTAAAAGTGGAAAGCTTAGTGGGTTTTAGTATATTTAAAAATCTTTCTAAGCACTACCACTGTGCAATTTTGGAACGTGTCCTACCCTCTGAATCCCTCCTCTCCAAATCCCTGATAGCAGCAAGAAGACAATCCCTTTCTCTGCCATGCCTTTGCCTCTTCTTGAGGTTTTCTTTGAGTCCTGTAAGTATTACCTTTCATTCTGCCTTTTAGTATGTCTCAGAAGTTTGGCCATGCATGGACTTTATTTTTTTTTTTATAGTTAATTAAGAACTCATTGTAGGACCAGAGAGACAGCTCAGTGGTTAAGAGCATGTTCTGCTCTTCCATAGACTACAAAGTCAGTTCCCAGCACCCATTATCAGTGGCTCACAACTACCTTTACCCCCTATTCTAGGGAATCTGGTGTCCTCTTCTTTCCTCTGTTGGTGATTACACATATGCGTGTACACACACACACACACACACACACACACACACACACACAATTAAAAATAAAATCACTATTTTAAGAAAGACTCATTGTTTAGATATATCATAGTTTGCTTACCCAGCCATCAGCTACAGGATATTTGCACTGTTACTCTAAGATGTTTGCATATTCACATACAATTTTCCTGACAAACTTTGCCAGTCCCCTTGGGTATATACCTAGTAATGAGGTTGCAGTTCTGAGGAACTACAGGCCTGTCCATCAGCAGCTGTGTGGTTGTGCATGCCCATCAGTGTGATAACACAGGGTCTCGATGTCTCTGCATCCTTACCAACATGACTGTGTCCCTTTCTTTAAATTGTAACCATCCCAATGAGTCTAAGGTGTCATCTCATGGTTTAAATGTTCCTGCGGTGACTGAGGAATTGAGCATCTTTCCATACATCTACAGACCACTTGTATTCTGTTAGGCAAGATTTCTATTGCACTCCTTTGCTTTTTTGCATATTGGGTTAATTTTCTTGAGGTGCTTAAGTCACAAGCGCATTTTAAAAACTATGTAATTACTAATCCTTTCTCAGATGTGTTATTCCACCTCACGGGTTGTTTTTCACTCTCCTCACGGTATCTTTTGATGGACAGGTTCTAGTTTTCATGAAGTCTGATTTAACTATTTTACCTTTTGTTATTTAGGCCTTTGATGCTTTATTTAAGAAACAGTCATCTAATCCAACTTCTCCAATATTTACACCTTCATTTCCTTCAAAGACCTTTGCAGTTGTAGTTGGTACATCTAGGTCTGTGGGTCCACTTTTGGTTCATTTTTACACATGCTGTGAGGTAGCTGGCCAACATACATGTGGAATGTAGTGACTTAAATGTGATGTGTGTCGTGCCCGACCCCCGGATCCCCCCATTCCACCACCACCTCCACCCCCGTCCCACGCCTCCTCATCCCCCCTCCCATAAGTCTTGGGCCTTTGAATACTTGCTCTCCAATTAGTGGCACTGTTTGCAGAAGCTTGGGAGGTGTGGCCTTGTTGGAGATACCCTCGGGTTGGGCTTTGAAGAGTTAAAAGCAATGCTCCATTTCCGTTTGCTTTCTGCTTCCTGCTTCCAGTTTAAGATGCAAGTCCACAGCATGTTGCCCCATCTGCCGTGTCTGCCTACTCCACATGTCCCTGCTATGATGGCGATAGACCTTCATCCCTCTGGAACCATAAGCCCAAATGAAACCTTCCTTCCATAGGTTGCCCTGGTTATATTGTTTTATCACAAAATAATGGATATATGGATATCTAGTGTTGGAAAGACTGTTCTGTCCAGGTTGAATTCTTACCAGAAGTCAATTGACCACACGAGTAAGAATTTGTTATTCCATTCCATGACTTGATTTACCTGTCCTTATACCAGAACCACATTATCACCTTGATTACTGCAGTTTTTAAATTGTGAAGTACCCTGAATTTATTTTTCAACATTGTTTTTGCTGTTCTGAGTCCATTGCATTTCCATGCAGATTTCAGTATCAGCTTGTTGGGTTCTGGAAACACCAACAACAAGGCAGTGGAGTTTCAATAGAAAGTTGGAAGGACAGACAAATCATGTTTTGTTCCTCACTCCTGTGATGACGATTGTCTAGGTGTTGTGGGAATTCATTCTACCAATGACCTTGGGGTATCTGGCCTGATAGAGGCATGGTTTTTCTGGGTATATGACTGCTTAAAACTGAGGAAGGGATACATGCGCTCTCTCTCTCTCTCTCTCTCTCTCTCTCTCTCTCTGGTGGTCGGAGACTAGACGGCTGGTTCCGTTCACCCTCACGCAGAACAGAGGATGACGATGGCTGTTTACTTTGTTCTGTATCTGTGATTGTATTTCTCCCCATTTTGTATCTTAATAAATCCTTGATACCCTTTAACAGACTTTCATGGATTCACTTACCGTCTAGGTGTCCTCATTAAGTATTGGCATCAAGTAACAGCTGGATGCTTTCTGTGAATGCCTTCTATCAGGTAAGGGATGCCCTGTTCCTACTTCCTAAGTGTTTCTGTTATGTTTTGTTTTTATGGAGAGAGGGCTAGAATTTTTCAAGTGCTTTTTCTGACTTGACTAGATTTTTCTTAGTTTATTGTATTAATTTATTGTATTGTATTCTATTGATTGATTCTCACTTATATTGTCCTTTCAACATTCTGCTGAAGTCAATTTGCTAGTATTTTGATGAGGATTTTTCCATCTATATTCATAAGAGACAATTTGTCTGCAATGCTCTTGTGATATCTTTGACTTGGTGTTGTGTTAACACAAGCCTTATAATAAGTTAAGGAGTTTTTCATACATATTTTATTTTTGGAAACATTTAGAATAAGTAATGTTAATTCTTTAAGTCTTTGGTAAGATTCGGTGAGTGCGTTTTTTTCCTCATATCTCCTCTTTTTGGTTTGAAGCTCTCTAGGCTTTCAATTTCTTCTTTGACCAATGTGGCTAGATGTCTGTTTCAAAAATGTACATCCTGGGCTGGAGAGGTGGCTCAGAGGTTAAGAGCACTGGCTGGTCTTCCAGAGGTCCTGAGTTCAATTCCCAGCAACCACATGGTGGCTCCCAACCATCTGTAATGAGATCTGGTGCCCTCTTCTGGCATACAGGCATACATGCAGGCAGAATACTGTATACATAATAAATAAATCTTAAAAAAAAAAAAATGTACATCCTAAAACCCTGCATTTGCACAGCTCTGGGCTTCTGCCAATGTTGCTGTCACCACGGCTACATCTTTACGTCCCATCAGTATAAATTTGCCCAACTTGTTTCATAAAATTATCACATGTCAGGTGGGCAGCAATAGTTACAACCAAATGCTACATTAACTCTGTATTGCAGTTTCTTAATGTGGCTGTTTGATAGTCTAGGCTCTTTCATGCAGATTTCATTAACGAGCCAACGGCTTTTTACTTTAGATTAAAATGTCTTTTTAGCATTTCTTATAGGGTGGTCTGTAGCAACAAATTATGTCAAAATTTATATGGGGATAATTCCATTTATCCCTTGTGGGTTTTTAAGATTTATTTTTCTCATTTTAAATTCTGTGTGTGTACATATCCTATCTCTGTATAGGTATATGTGCATGAATTCCCATGTCCACAGAGGCCAGAGGAGTTAGATCCCTGTGGATCTGGAGTGATAGGTGGCTGTGAGTGCTGGGAATTGAACCCTGGTCCTCTAAAAGAGTAGTATACATTCCTAACCTCAGAGCTATCTCTCCAGCGCCTTCTCCCACGTTTCAAGAATTTTGTTGAATATAAAGTGTTTCTTTCCTTCTTTGTGTATATGTATAATATACATATGTGCTGCATGCATGTGTATGAGTGTGGGAGTATGTATACTGCAACATGTGCATACAGACCAGAGGATACTTGAGAGATCAGAAGATTACCTTGGGTACAGGTCCTTGCCTTCAACTTGTTTGAAAAGGGATCTTGCTTTTTATTGTTCACCTCTGTGTGTGCCAGGCTAGCAGGTTACGGTGGTTTCAATGGGACTAACCCCCATAGGTTCATGTGTTCCCTATCGGTGGAACTGTTTGGAAAGGATTAGGAGGTGTGGCCTTGGTGGAGGAGATGACACTGAGGGTAGGCTTTGAGGTTTCCAAAGACTCAACCGTTCCTAGAGTGCTCTCTCTCCCTCCTATTTGAAGTTTAAGATGTGAGCTCGAGCTGTTCCTGCTGCCATGTCTTCATTCCACCATTATAGACTCTAACCCTCTGAAACTGCAAGCCCACTTAAACACTTTTATAACTTGTTTGGTCATGGTGTTTTATCACAGCAGGCAAAAAGTAACTAAGACACAAGCTCAAAATCTTACACTGTCTCTGCCTTCCATCTTGCTATAGGAGTGCTGCCGTTATAGATACTGCATGGGTCCTGGGGATTCAAACTCAGGGCCTCATGATTGCATAGCAAGGATTTTATCCACTGGGCCATCTATACAGCCTTACATAGAATTTTTAACTGACAGTTTTTTTATTTAGTACTTTGAATATGCACCCCCCCCCCTTTCTGTTTTTTTTTTGGGTGTTTTTGTTTGTTTGTTTGTTTGTTTGTTTTTGTAGAAAATCAGCTATAAATTTTATGGATAAACTGGCTTCATATTTCTTCTTACCCCTAAAACTGTATGTTTTGTCTTAGGGGCATGAGAGATACTTTTTCATGTGTCTGAGACAAAGAAATATCTGTGAGCATCTTCTGTAAAAACAGATTGCATCTGCAGATTCACCACCTGCTCCAGGGCAGTTCGGAGCCTTAGAGCCCACTAACGCTGTAAGGACCAAGTACTTCAGGGTTTATATATGCCCAGGTCAAAGGTCCTCGTGGACTTTTGCCCCCTGAGTCTTCCTCTTTACTGCTATGGTACCTATCCACTGCCTCCCAACCTCCCAACCCTGCCTAGACAGTTAAAACTTTATACGATGATAACCTCTAACCACCAGCTTAGGTATCCTCCCCAAAGCTGATGTTTCCTGAGTGTTCTGCGTTGTTCCTTATCTTCCCCGCTGGCATGATGGATACCGGTGGGACACCTTCCCACTGTGGTTCCTGAGCATCGTCCCGGGAGTGTCATAAGGGTGGGAGTCTCTCTGGTGATCTGCCAATTCAATACTAATCAGCCAGTCCCTGGGGGCTGTTTACTCATGTATAACATACATGTGGCCCAAACCCTTGCAATATTGTCCTCAGTCACATAAAAACTCATCTCAGGCATCTCATCCTAGAATTGCCTATAACCTTATGCCTGATTTTTTCCTAGTAGTTCTTCACAATTTATTTCAGCAAACATCTTAGAGTTATAAATTTCTTCAAATTGAAACCCAAGTGCTCTCTCTCTCTCTCTCTCTCTCTCTCTCTCTCTCTCTCTCTCTCTGTTGTTGTGGGATATTTGTACACCCTGTGAAGGTGTATTGTTGTGATTGGTATAATAAAAAGCTGAGCAGCCTATTGGTTGAAATATTAAGGCAACTCCATGTAGTTAAAGGGGAGGTTTATTTTGTGGGGTAACTTACAAGTGAAGGGATTGGTTACAGAGTCTGGGAAAGGTGAAGTGCAGTCCAGCGGTGTTCTCTGGAGAACTCTGCTCAGTCTGCCTCCAGCGCCCATGATCTAGGAACCAAGAGAGCCAGCACATCCAGATCTCTAGATCTTGGGTCTTCAGGGCTCCTCTCTCGGCTCGGCCTTCTAGGCATGACAGTTACCGAAGCCTCAATGAGTGTAGTACTTCCAGGTCAAAGCTGGAACAGCTACCCACTACAGCAGCTAATCACTAGTCAGGAGGTATAGGCAGGATTTCTGAGGAGAGAAAGGAAGTGGAAGAGATCTAGGTATGCAGGAGAAGCCAGGAGACACAGAGAAGAAACAGGAGGTGCACAATGGAAGAAAGGTAACGCCACATGATAGAATGTAGATTAATATAAATGGGTTAATTTAAGGTATAAGAGCTAGTTAGGAACAAGACTAAGCTATAGTCTGAGCTTTCATAATTAACAAGAAGTCTCCATGTCATTATTTGGGAGTTGGCTGGCGGGACAGAGAAAGACTTGTTACAATATGTCTCTCTCTTTCTGTCTCTCTGGGTGTCTCTGTGGGTGTGTCTGTCTCTGTCTCTCTGTCTCTCTGTCTCTCTCTGTCTCTCTGTCTCTCTCTCTGTCTCTCTCTCTGTCTCTGTCTCTCTCTCTCTCTCTCTCTCTCTCTCTCTCTCTCTCTCTCTCTCTCTGCCAGCCCTCTGGTCTAACATGGCTATTCATCGACTCCTCTGGTTCTGGTGTTGATTTTACCCATCTTCCCCTTGTCAGAACTGATTCTTCCTGGACAGGCTCAGGTTCTTGGTTCCACTCCTCGAACAATAGTTTCTATTTTCCATAGGAATGAGTTCTTTCATACTACCATGCCGTGCCATAGCAGGCTTCTCTGGAGAAAACCCTAACTTGTAAAAGTCCCCAGCCCTCTGCCCTGCCAGGCCCCCTCTGCCCTGCCAGGCCTCCTCCACGGGTCCCCTGACAGCAGTACCCATCTGGAAGTCTGCCTTCTCCATTCACTGGCACTCATGTAGCACCCAGACAAGCTCCGAGTAGACACCAAATGTTTGCTGATGAGTGAATGAATGAACCTTGCTAAATAGATCAGTTCTACTTTTCCTATCGTATTTTTGGTCACAATTCCCTAAATCTGAGTTGCTATAGTGAATCCACTTTCTCTCTCGTGGTCTACTTTGCATTCACTTCCCACATATGTGTTGTATGTGACTGTACCTGAATCACAGAGACTTGGGTTCCTCACAGACAGACGTCCCTGGTCCTTGCCTTTTAAATAAGTTTTTGCATGTCTTTCTGTTTGCAGGTGTACGACTCTCTTGTAGGAATTGTGGCTGACAACATCTTGGATCGCATGCTAGTTTTTTGCAGGATGAATCTCTAAGGGGTGTTTCTAAGGAACTACGGCTGTATGGTGCTCATGTGTATGTATGGTCCAGACCTGGGCTTCTCCATGAACTAATGGTACCATGCATCTAAATGAACACAGAGCATGTGAAAAACAATTAAAAATCTTTGTGTGCTTTTTGGCCATTTCACAGAAGTACCTGCTCATGGCCTGATGAACATAAAAAGCAGTAGATATCACAGGTAGCGTGAGAAGCACTTGTTCAGTTTCTGGTTAGGTCAAATATGGAGGTGAGTCAGTGAGTCTATCAAACAGGTTCTGAGCTTAATGACTGTGTCACCTGACTTTCAGGAAAAAAAAAACCCTGCAAACTTGGGATAATGATTCCTGATGGGGAGAGATTTCAAACCTTTGTACATATTTTCAATAGGAAAAAAGACTCAGCCCACAGAATAACGGACATAATCCTGAAGTTATACGGAGTGGTGCAGTTTCAAAATCATTTTATCATCCACCTTCGCAGCACACAAGTAACCTGCTCTGCGAGGACAACCTCATCCACTGGTGGAAAAAGCCGGTGGCGGAGGTGATGGAGAGGCTGCACCGTCAGAAAGCAGCTCATCAACACCAAAGCTGATGGCTGAGCAAGGAGGCTTCTGGGTCCAGAGGAGACCAAAACTGAAACAAGATAAACAAGTGATGCCACGGCGTATGGGGAAGAGTAGGTGCAACACAGATGTGTGTTCTCCGTGCAAGAGAAGATCGGGGTTTTCAAGGCTGACAGTTGTTGTCTGTGCAGTTGACATACATTTTGCTAATGCTAATGGAAATGTACCAGTGCCATTTACCAAAACCATCTGCAGCTGTTGAGTTGGAGGGAAATAGAAAGCAATCGCGAAAAGAACCCACGAGGCCTCGTGCTCCTGTGTGCGAGCTAATGCATATTTTAAAACTTCTAGATGCACACAATTTCCCTCTAATGTGCCAATTTTTACTCTTCTTTCCAGTTATTTCAGATGTGAAGAAACTACGGCAAATCCTATCATTCCAAAAGCCCGTCTGGAAGTCTGCCTTCTCCATTCTGAGGAGATACTGGCTTTTATTTCTCACGCATATACCTCTTAGGAAAATATGTCCTTTCTTTCGTCCTCACAGTGCTGAAGCAGGATATGTTATCTGTGGGAAGTCACAGGAGTCTTATAGTGTTCTGGAACATCCGAGGCCTTGCTTTCAGGCCAGGGGTGGCAATGTCCCAGGTATGGGATGTTTCTACAGAGAAGCCATTCAATGCAAAGAACATCCAAAGCTGGCCGTGAAGGGTACAAGCCACAGCTTCTGCAGCCAGTGTTTGGAAAGCAAGCTGAGAGAGTTGGTGGCACATGGAAAATATCTCCCCAACAGAAGCCTCTCCTACTGTGGAGAAGGTAACGAGCCACCTTCCACTTGGGGACTTCTCCCTGGAGCATCACCTCCTACTGGGGACCAAGTGTTCAAATACATGAGCTTATGAGGGACATTTATCATACAAACCACCACAAATCATCCAAGAATCACAGTAGTTTATAGGGCAAAGGACTAGGCCAAATCCACAAAAAGCTAAAGCTCACGCTCAGCCTAAAACTCAAGAGACAGGACAAGGACCCACAGAGCGTCCCGGGATAGTCCTGGGGAGTCAGAACTCATTGGCTCACCAAGTTGGACTTTATTACAACATTATTTTGGTGTGTTGTGGATTCCCTTTTTTCTGGGGTGAGTAGGACTGTGTGTGTGTGTGTGTGTGTGTGCGCGCGCGCGCGCGCGCATGTGTAAAAATCTGGAGGTGGGAGTTGAGACATCAACACATTCTATCTAATCTACAAGCAACTAAAACTTCTTTCTGTTCCTAGAAAAATGACACTCATTGTACACATTTCATTCTCTGGACTTATGACAGCCATCAAGCTTACCTGATTCAAGATGAAATAAATAATATCCACACAAGAAGTAAACTAAAGTTTGGGGTGGAAGTAGGGGTTTCAGCTCTTCCACTGAAAGGCATGGCCTTGAAAGTGAATAAGCGTTAAACCGTAGACTAGTGGGTGGGAGGGGAGGGCTAACAGATGATGGCTGAGTGGTTAAGACAGCTTACTGCTATTTCAGAGGACCAATGGCTGCTCACCAGGGTCTGCAACTCCAGCTTCAGGGGGTCTGATGCCCTTTTGTGGTCTCTGCAGACAATGCATGCACATGGTACACACACACTCTTGTCTGAGTTAGGGTTTCTATTTCGGTGATGAAACACCTTGACCAAGCAACTTGCAGGGGAAAGGGTTAACTTTGCTTACACTCCCCCATCACTGTTCATCATTGATGGAAGTCTAGACAAAAGCTCAAACAGGCGGGAACCTGGAGGCAGGAGCCAATGCAGGGGCCATGAGGAGTGCTGCTTCCTGGCTTGCTCCCATGGCTTACTCAGTCTGCTTTCTTGTAGAAACCAGGACCACCAGCCTAGGGACGGCACCACCCACAATCACTAAGAAAATGCCCTACAGACTTATGTACCTTTTTTTTTTATTGGCCATTCAGTTCTTTATTAGACCATCAGGTGTTTTAGACAGACACAGTATCACAGCTTCACAGAGTTAAACAAATGCAACATAAACAAAAGTAACACACCTTAAAATAATATTCTACAACAGAGAAAGAACAAAAGAAAAAATCCTGCATTGTTACAGGATTTTACACAACGTTGAATGCTTTCTGTATTCTTGGAGGAGGTCTGGCTGGCTGGCATGGATTCTCTCATGAAGTCTGGTTACTGCGTTGTAACTTGGCTCTTTTTTTTTTTTTTTTTTTTTTTTAATGCTGAATGCTGTTTATTGAAGGAGGGAGGAGGTCTTAAATACAGGGTATAGCCCAATCTTACAGCATCATTTTTGTAATTGAAGTTCCCTCCTCTCAGATGACTTTAGCTTGTGTCAAGTTGACATAAAACTGTAGAGAACACTCATGTAGGCTCACACACGTAAAAGAGAAGTAGATGGTACAAGCTAACTGTCTGCAGTATACCAGGGTTTTTCATCTGGGGAGGGAACTGTTTTCATTTGGGGAAGGATTCTTTGTGTGAGCCAGAAGTGCAGGTCTGCCCATCCACTTAACGCCAGTGGCCACCTCCATCTCATCATTATGACAACAGAAAGATGCCCCAACACAGTTCCAATGGTCCTCCTGGAGAGTATTGCATGGTCGAACAGTACTGAATGCAAATGCTTCCAACCAGCTGAATCCAGTCTTCTGAACTATAGTGTATGCAGTCCTGAAGTGAATAATCCACGGGAAAAGATGGAGTTTCTCTTATAGATGCTAGATTGTCATGCTTGACCGGCCTTGGCAACAGGTTCAGGACAACACTCCGTGACATATACATGGAGAACATACAATGTGACATCACACATCCTCCTGTATTCCTTCAAACATTTCCTCCACAGTAGACAACACTGGATGAGCAGAGTTGAGCCACTGTTTCTCTCACTTGCTCTTTGCTCCAGAACTAAAACAGCCCCTTTCCAACCTTGCCTGCTCACTGTTTCCCTCTGGCTTGCTCTCCTACTTTTATCCACAGAGGGGCTCATTTCTCCCTCTGACCGTGTCTTCATTTCCTGGGCACTGATGTTTGTGCTGCTCCTTCATCATTGGAACCCTAAGACACTCCCACTTAGGGATGGTGGCAGGATCAGTTGATAGAACATGAGATTCACACTTGATTATGACTGACAGAGAGATTGAAAAGTAGCCTTCGCCATCTTCTTCCAGCCTGGCAATCTAATGAGCTCTTTTGCTCAGTTACTCAAAAACAACAGAGTCCTGGGCTCTCCTGGCTTAATAAAATGTACCTCTTAGTAATTGCAAAAGGTTAAGGGAACTGTGAGTACTAGGTGCCCTTCTGACACAGATGAAGCCTGGGGTTCCCCAGAGGGAGCCAGAGAGCTGCTGCCCAAAGGGGAGGAAGGGACACAGTGCTGAGTAGCCAGGACCTGCCAAGTCTGTGCTGCTGGCCTGCAGGGAGGAAGTGAAGTCCTGAATGGATGTGTGCTGTTGGCATGGGCACAGCCATGTCATGGACCTAGTGCCTGAGACCCTTGGGAAATGGCGAAGCTTTTCCCCTGGTGTGATGTTCAGAGAGGTGGTAAAACCTTCCTCTGGTCTGATAGGAATGGTGGTAGTGTGTGCAAGTATGAGTGTTCATGAGAGCCAGCGACTGTGACTTCCTCTCCCAGGATGCTACAGCCTGAGACTGCTGGCTACAGACTCCTCCTCCTAAGGCTAGCTAGCTCCTCCCTGTGCTGTACGTAAGTGATTTGCTGAGGGTTGATGAGGCTCCATCAGCGTGAACACAGCCCACCCTAACCTCAGCTTTTCTGTACATGTGTCTGTGTGTCTGTCTTTCCCTCTTTCCCTGCCACTCCAGTCAGGTTTCCAAGATCTCCCCACACTGGCTCTTTGGGGTTTGGCAACGGGTAACTGTACAGCAGAAAGACTGGGGAAAGACTGCCAATTGTGGTATAAGATTGAGAAGCCATGAAAGAAGATAAAACAGGAAAAGAAAATTCTTGGTGCAATGAATATCACAGGCAAAGAAAGACAAATAAGAAGTCAGAAAAACAAAAACAAAAACAAACAAAAACAAAACTCCCATCATAAAAACCTGATTTTTCTAATACATATATTTTCCTCCAATTTAATTTTTAAAGACTATCAATCCATTTCAAAAATGGGCAAAGGATATCAACAGTTCATAGAAAAGTAAATATAAATTCCTCCATAAGATAAGAAAAATTATGTCACTCATTTACAAAATACAAGTTAAACCTGTACGGATCCAGTTTCTCTTCTTCTTCTCAGATTAGCAGTGACCTGGAAGTCCAGTAAGATACTCAGTGAAGTGTGGAGTAAAGTGAACTATTTATCACCCTGGGGGAATAAATTGGAGGCCTTCAAAGGTCACCACAGCCACATCTATTAAAATTACAAATGTGCCTACCCTTTGACCCAGTAGTTTCATTTCTCAGTCTGTGTCCTATGGGTACCCCACACATTTGCAAGCTGATATATGCACAGATTGCTTATTGCAACATGTAAGAGTGAACGATTGGGGACTGTCAACATGGCCCCGAAAAGAAGGCATGGACAAGAAAATACTAGTCAGCTGTTAAGCAGGCTGAAAGAGCTCTACCACCTGCTGATAGAAAAAAAAGAAATAAAAAAACAAAGTCTGAAAGTACAAAAAAAAGAGAGAAGAAAAAAAGATGGTTTGTTGCCTTGAAATCCTCCCTTTTCATCTTGTCAGCCTATGTCCTCTGGCCCCAGGGCCTCAGGTCCCCACACTCTTTCTCTCTCCTTCAGAGTGAACTCCAGACTTAAAGACGCATATTCTGTTTGCACGTTGACACCAGCCTTCATTCGGACTTGAGGACCCTGTTCCAAGAACACTCTGAGACAAATGCAGAAAGCTTATGTTACTGCTTGGAAGGCACAAGGCCTATGACCCAGGTGGTATAGCTTTCCAGGCCAGCTTGCACACAGTCTGACAAACCCACATACCGTCAACGATCTTCTAGGGCCCCCAAAGCCAGCTGTGGGCGTCTAGAAATCATCATGTTTCTTTCCACATGGGATGAAAAGTTAGCCATGGCAGAGGCTGTGCTAACTGCATAGGTGAGAGCTGTTCACGGATCAGGCAAAACCCTTTGAGAATACAAGCTTGTCATGAAGGGGGCTGTGATGGAAGACGAAACCACAGCTGTGGCCATTAGTTATTTTCTGGTATGGATAGCGCAGGGGGAGTAAGAGTTGCAATGGAGGCTTGTTGGGGGGGCGGGGGAGGGGGGCAAAAGGGAGCTGGTAGAGCCATAAAAGGAGCAGAGTGTGACCAGCAGAACCAAATTCTTGTAAATGGGATCCCCACAGGTGATCCAGTCCTTCTCCTGACAAGGACACAGAACAGGGGCATCGGGTCCCCAGCCAACTCAGTACTCAATAGACTCCGTGACATGGAAGGCTGTTCTTAGGCCTATAAGATGTGTAAGTGATGTCTTTCTGGAAACCTCCTAGCAAGGCCACGTGTACACATCCAGGCTAATGACCCAGAGGATGCCAAACTAAACTTCATTATCCGTTTCAAAGGTTTTTTTTCCCCCGTGTTCGGGGGCCATGTGAAAGTCTTGGCACTTTACCCGGGGAGCTCTTACATGCAGTAATAACAACTGTGTGCTTTAGGGTGTCAGAGCCCCATAGAACGTGCAAATGAGTCCCAAGGCAGACCAAGGAGTCAGGCACGGGGCACATCTGCTGGTTTTCCTCTCCAAAACAACCAGGACACTGTGATTCCCCTCAACCCCAACCCCCGACATACACCGTGCTTGCCAAGAAAGCATTGCCCTGGTGACTGGTCGTTGCCAGCAAGGACCCACACATGGCTCCCCAAGTAGCAACTAAAGGAGACCTCTCACACACAAAGAACAGTTCCATGCATTGACAGGAATGGCGGTCAGACTTCTGTGGTTTGTGTGTGCTTAAATAAAAATTACAGTCTACTCTTGGATGGTACAATGAAAATGTAGAGTTTGTTTTTGGACTCTTAACTGCTTAATTGGTCCAATAACATCTGTCCTGAACTTTGAGCCATTACCCACCAAGTCACAGAGGGACCACAGCCTATGTATTCCTGCCTCTGCCAGAAGGTGACATCACTCACATCTCTCTAAGAAGACCCTGCAGGTCTGTCCCAGTTCTGTCCCTGGGAGCCTCTAACCCAATACCAACCTCGGGAGTCAACTGCTGTGGGATGTTCTGTATGGCAAATGTGTTAATAAATAAAACACTGATTGGCCAATAGCCAGACAGGAAGTATAGGTGGGACTAACAGAGAGGAGAATTGAGGGAACAGGAAGGGAGGGAGAGACTGCCTGCAGCCACCGCCAAGACAAGGAAGATGTAAGGTACCAGTAAGCCACGAGCCACGTGGCAAAGTATAGATTAATAGAAATGGGCTGAATATAAGAGTAAGAGCTAGACAATGATAGGCCTGAGGTAATGGCCAAGCAGTTTAAATAATATAAGTGTCTGTATGTTTATTTTATAAGTGGGCTTGGCGGGACCCAGAGAGAAAACTCTCCAGCTACAGTCAACTCACCAAAACGGTGACGAACAGTGAAAATCATGTGAAAAACTTCACACACACAATGAACATTTGACTTTACCAGAAAAGCAAGCATCAATTAATTTGCCAATTGTCCTGGGCCGCCGAATCCTGGCCACTACCCCCACCAACCCCTCACAGCCAAGAAGAAGAGAGAAACAGAATAACACTCTCCTGTGAATGTCGTCAGAATCAGAACAACCAACTTTCGTCAAACCCTAACAAGAGACTGGAAAGTACTGCTGGGGGAACTGGGTGGTGGCATATGCCTGAAATCTCAGCACTTGAGATGCTCAAGTAGGAGGACTGTGAATTTGAGGTCAGTCTGGGCTACATGATGAAATCCTGTCTCCAAAGTCTGTAAACTGGAGCTGGAGAGATGGTTCAGTAGTTAAGATGCTTGCTGCTCTACCAGAAGAGCTGAATTCATGCTCCAGCACCCATGTCAGATGGCTTGCAACTGCCTGTAACTACAGCTCCAGGGGATCCAAAGACCTCTTTTGGTCTCGGTGGGCACCAATATACACATGACATACTGATTCATAAATAAACTAATTAGTTAAAACCAGGAGATTATGATGGACAGGGGGTCGTGAATGTATGTCTGATGGAAAGGACTATTCACAAAGGAGTCTGGCAGCCCCACAGCCTAGTGCAATAGCCACTGCCGCCTTGAGTAAAATTACTCTTGCAAGGGCATCCGTCCAACAGCTGTCTGTTTAATCTTGGACTGGAGTCACTCTTGCTATTGATCCTGTCTCCAAGAATTATTGATCTGAGCATCCC